>JALIRH010000166.1:402253-492107 GCA_023055505.1 Callipepla californica brunnescens | reverse complement strand
AGAACACACAAGTGAACAACAAAAGAACGGGAACGGGAATGGCACAAAGAATGCGCTGATGGCATCGAGAGTATGGCGCCAAGAGATGAGCACGAGCTGGGCCAAGGATATGGCACAAAGAGACAAGCCCGGGCTGGGCCAAGAGTACAACATCAAGGGATGAGCCCGGGCTGGGCTATAAGTACAATGCCAGAAGAAGAGCCCAAGTTGGGCTAAGAGTACGACGCCAAAAGAACCCGAGCTGGGCCAAGAGAAGAGCCCAAATTGGGCAAAGGATATGGCTCAAAGAGACGAACCCGAGCTGGGCCAAGAGCACGGTGCCAAGGGATGAGCCCGAGCCGGGCCAAGAGTATGGCACCAAGAGATGAGTCTGAGTTGGGCCAAGAGAAGAGCCCCAGCTGGGCTAAGAGTACAATGCCAAAAGAAAGTTCAACAAAAGAAGAACACTGCAGGGTAAGGGCAAAGGCAAAAGGGAAGGAGATGAAATAGGGAAAGCTGAAGGAAGGAAGGGGAACAGAGCAGAGAAAGCCAAGGGGAAATGCAAAGAAAACACTACAGAGAAACGCCAGAAGCAAGGACAGCACCCAAGAGAAAAAGGAAAAGCACAGGCAGCTTTTGGGAGCCCTAAAGCACTGGGAGAACCACACTGTGCACAATGGACAAACACCGGTGAGTGCGCGCTGTCCTTACCTGTGTGGGCGACCAGTTACCATCAGCACAGTGCGGTTCTGAGCCGTCCCAGGAGATGCAGCTTCCCGTTCCTCACCGCTTCCACGGAGCAACTCACGGTCCTCAGTGCAGCCGTTATATCCCCGGGAGTGCTGCGGATCTCCACGGCCACCTGTTCGACACAGAACAGCAATGAGGGCGCTGCCCCACACTTGTAGGGCAGCAGCTCTTACACAAACGCGCTCCTCTGAGAAAGAAGCGCTCGTAACCCCCATTTCATCTCTTACCGCGGCCAGCAGAAAACCTGCCTGCATACAAGCGATGCGCAAACGAGGGGCTCGTGATGCTCCATCTCCTGCTCTGCAGATCCCACAATACTTACACCATCCATCGGAGCAGTCCCAGCAAGCCTTAAACACCGCTGAGCTGCAAAAAGAGATCAAAGAAACACAGAACTTAATTCATGATGGGATAACGAGTCACAAAATGCCTTCAAACAATACTCCACCTGAGCTGATGTAGAGCACCATTTACCACCGCTGTGAAACAGGCTGGGATGATGCGGGAGCAGACAAAGTTCAGGACCCCAGGGTGGAGACGATGGTGTAAAAACTGTGGAAAAAGAAACAAAGGCTGAACCAGGAAAAAAAAAACCAAATAACAAATAGGAAACAGACAATTAGTATTAGGTTTGGGGTTACACTGCACATGAATACCATCACCTTCAAAGCTCCCATTAAGATTATGGTTCAGGTGACTGTTAAAATCAAAGTTGTCTCCAACCCATCACAGAGAGGCAAAGGCAAGCACAACACCCAGGCAAGGCAAAGACAAAGTGAAATCCCAGGGAAAGACAAAACGAAGGAAAGGTGAGGAGAACTGTGCAGAAAAGGCAAGGGGAAGAACAAAGGAGAGCAGCACAGGGAATGCCCTGGGGATGGAACGAGAACGGCGCAAGGAGTACACTACAGGAACGAGAGAGTGATGCCAAAAGGATCAGAGCTGGGACAAGAGAACGGCGCTAAAATGCCCAGGAAAGGGCAAAGAACAAAGAGGAGAAACAGGGAAAGCGCAGGGAATGCGCTATGGGGCAAAGAGAGCGACGCCAAAAACATCAGAGCTGGGATAAGAGAACGGCGCTAAAATGCCCAGAGAAAGGGCAAAGAACAAAGAGGAGAAACACGGGAAGCCTGGGGGATGGAAGGGGAACAGTGCAAGGAATGCACTACGGGGACAAGAGCGCAATGCCAAAAGGATCAGAGCTGGGATAAGAGAATGGCACTAAAATGCCCAGGGAAAGGGCAAAGACAAAGAGGAGAAACACGGGAAAGCGCAGGGAATGCGCTATGGGGCAAAGAGAGCGACGCCAAAAGGATGAGAGCTGGGACAAGAGATCGGTGCTAAAATGCCCAGGGAAAGGGCAAAGAACAAAGACGAGAAACACGGAATGCACTATGGGACATGGGAGGGGAACAGCGCAAGGAAAAAGCGCAGGAATGGAAGGGGAACGGCGCAGAGAATGCACTATGAGGCCAAGAGAACGATGCCAGGGAAAAGACCAGGCAAAAGTAAGGAAACAGCACAAAGAGAAGGAGAATAAAGCAAGGAAAGACCAGGGGAAGGGCAAGGACAGCACCCAAGTGTGAAAGGAAAAGGACAGGCCACTTTTGGGAACCCTAAAGCTCTTGGGAGAACCACACTGTGCACAATGGACAAACACCGGTGAGTGCGCGCTGTCCTTACCTGTGTGGGCGACCAGTTACCATCAGCACAGTGCGGTTCTGAGCCGTCCCAGGAGATGCAGCTTCCCGTTCCTCACCGCTTCCACGGAGCAACTCACGGTCCTCAGTGCAGCCGTTATATCCCCGGGAATGCTGCGGATCTCCACGGCCACCTGTTCGAGACAGAACAGCAATGAGGGCGCTGCCCCACACTTGTAGGGCAGCAGCTCTTACACAAACGCGCTCCTCTGAGAAAGAAGCGCTCGTAACCCCCATTTCATCTCTTACCACGGCCAGCAGAAAACCTGCCTGCGTACAAGCGATGCGCAAACGAGGGGCTCGTGATGCTCCATCTCCTGCTCTGCAGATCCCACAATACTTACACCATCCATCGGAGCAGTCCCAGCAAGCCTTAAACACCGCTGAGCTGCAAAAAGAGATCAAAGAAACACAGAACTTAATTCATGATGGGATAACAAGTCACAAAATGCCTTCAAACAATACTCCACCTGAGCTGATGTAGAGCACCATTTACCACCGCTGTGAAACAGGCTGGGATGATGCGGGAGCAGACAAAGTTCAGCACCCCAGGGTAGAAATGATGGTGTAAAACTGTGGAAAAAGAAACAAAGGCTGAACCAGGAAAAAAAACAGAAAACAAACGGGGAAAAGAAAATTAGCATTAGGTTTGGTGTAAAAACTGTGAAAAAGAAACAGAGGCTGAACCAGGAAAAAACAAGCACAAAAAAGATTGTGAGAACACTGAACCCCTTTATAGAGAAGGATAAAAGCTGCAGCGCTCCATCAGCTGAGCAGCATTACCCTGGGGCTGAGTGAAGCACTCCAGAAGTGAGGCGGTGCTGAAAGAAAGGGGTAAACAGCAGCTCCTCCATCACCAGCTCAGAGAAAAAGAAACAGCCCCACCATCTCCCTTACAGAGAAAAGGAAGAGCAGAGAGGACACACAGAGCAGACACAGCACCAAAAAAACAGAATCAGTGCTCAAAGAAACAGAAATCATAACCCAAAGCAGAGAGAGAACGCACAGAGCAGACACAGCACCAATAAACCAGAACCAGAGCCCCAAAGAGACAGAAATCATAAACCAGAGCAGAGAGAGAACACACAAAGCAGACATAGCACCAATAAACCAGAATCAGAGCCCAAAGAGACAGAGAGAATAACCCAGACCAGAAAGAGAACACACAGTGCAGACACAGCACCAATAAACCAGAGCCCAAAAAGACAGAGAGCATAACCCAGAATCCAAAGAGAACACACAAAACAAACACAGCACCAATAAACCAGAACCCCAAAACAACAGAGAGCATAACCCCAAAGCAAAAAAGAGCTCACTGACCTCACTCCAAGCCGCAGAACTCACCCCAGAACTCCATAGGAAGCAGCTCCAGGCTGAGATGCTGCCCCTGCGGAAGCCGGCCCTTAAATGAGGGCAAGGGGGGGTGGAGCCAGGTATCCCCTCCAATCCCCTCCCACGGCCTAACTGCTCCCACCTGTGCTCCCAGGGCTGGCCACTCCCCCTCCCCAGGTGCGCCATCACCGCTCTGTGACTGACAGTTCCCATACAGGTGGGAATTAATTAATGAACAAACCGGGTCTGCCTGCCCAGCAAAGAGATCGATGGATGAGATGCTTCACTGCTGTCCCCACGTCCCCCAGTGCTCCGCGATGTCCCCCCAACGTCCACAGCGTCCCCACGTCCCCCTGGATCCCCACGATGTCACTCTCCGTGTCCCCATGCCCCAATGTCACCACAACACCAACACACCCACAATGTCCCCTCATGATCTCCCCACTGTCCTCAATGTCCACATGTCCCCAGTGTCACCCCCAGTGTCCCCACATTCCCCCCAGGGGCACGTCCCCGGTGCCCGTCAGTTGTGGGGCGGTGGCGGTCACAGCGCTGGTGACAGCAGGGACAGAGGTGGGGACACTGCTGTGCCACGTGGGGCACCCCGTGCTGTGTGAGGTCATTGGGGGGCACGAGGGCACAGAGGGGACACGGGGACATGGGGGGACGGGGGGAGATACAGCAGGGGCTGGGGGCTGGGGAGGGATGGAGGGACAGAGGGACAGCGTGGGGATTGAGGACGGGGGACGGTGTGGGTGACAGCAGCAGAGATGTGTGGTGATGCTGGGGAGTGACACCAGGGAGTGACGGGGGGGGATTTGGGGTGACAACGGGAAGTGGCGCTGAGATGACATCTGGGTGATGTTGAGGAGTGATTTTGGGGTGACACTGTAGTGGTAATGTTGGGGTGAAGCTGTTGGGGTGACACTGGGCAGTGTATTGGAAGTGCTGAGGGAGGACTTGGAGCAGTGATGGAGCACCTGGTGGGGGGCGGGGCCAAGCCAGGGGGCACAGGTGAGATTGGGGGGCGGGGCCAAGCCAGGGGGGCTCAGGTGAGATTGGGGGGTGGGGCCAAGCTCAGGTGTATGCAATTGTGCTGATTACAGGAAGGGGAGGAGCCGGGACCGCCCCTCCCCAGCCCTCATTTAAGGGCTGGGAGCGGAGCTGGGCAGTTCTTCCTGGAGCTCTGTGTGGACCGGAGATCTTCCAAGGTAAGGCTGATTTTTTTCTTTGGTGTTTTTGTTCACGTTTGCTGTATTCGGGCATGTTTTCACTCGATGGGAGTTGGTTGTTATGTTGCTATGCTGTGTTTTCATCCTGTTATGGGGAGATGCTGCCGCTTTGCTGTGGGGAGATGCTGCCGCTTTGCTGTGGGGAGATGCTGCCGCTTTGCTGCGGGGAGATGCTGCCGCTTTGCTGGGAGGAGATGCTGTTGTTGTGGGGAGATGTTAGGCTGCTGCTGAAGGACTGCCACCAGGAAGGGATGTGGGGGGAGGATGCTGGGGGCTGACAGTGTTAGGGTCCTGCTGGGCAGTGACACTTTGGGCTGATGTTGTTGGGGTGATGTGGGGCACGGATCGTGGGGGGGACTTTAGGGCATCACTGGGGGGAGCACATCAGGGAGTAATGTTGGGGTGACACCTTGGGCTGAACCTTGAGACACGAAGCACAACTTGTGCACGCAGGAGTTCCACTTGGGCTTCGTGTCATGCGCTGGCCACGCAGATGCGGTGCAGCAATGGAACAAACCCTGCAGACCCCGGGGAGAAGCACAGCTGGAGAGAGGCAGCGGTGGGGGAGGGGTACAGTGCCCTTTGGTGCAGGGGACGCCCTGCTGGCACTGCCTGTCCCGTCCCCCACTGCCGGGTTCCTACTCTCTGTTTGCGGTGTTTTGCCGCCTCCTGGGGTCACAAATAATGGGGCACTGTGGGGCAGTTATGGGTCACAGTGAGGAGAGATGCTGGGGGAGAGGTGGGGTGACACTGGGGTGATGTAGGGCAGTGACACTGGGGGTTCCGTTGGAGAATCAGTGGGGGCTGAAGGCAAGGAGTGACCCTGGGATGATGCTGCGGGACAGGCGTTGTTAGGGGGACACTGGGGGATGATATCAGGGAGTCACACTGAGAGAAGACGTGGAGGTGGGGGGTGACGGGGGTGGGAGACCAAGGGGGTGGGGGGAGATGTCGTTGTGGTTGGTGTTGGTTGGGGGGAGATGTCGTTGTTGGTGGTGTTGGTTGGGGGGAGATGTTGTTGCTGGTGCTCTTGGTTGGAAGCAGATGTCGCTGCTCATGGTTGGGGGGAGATGCTGTTGTTGCTCATAGTTGGAAGCAGATGTTGGTGATCATGGTTGGGGGGAGACGCCATTGCTCATGGTTGTGGAGAGATGCCAATGTCGTTGCTCTTGATTGGGGGGAGATGCTGTTACTCGAGGTTGGGGGAATATGTCGCTGTCGTTGCTCTTGGTTGGACAGAGATGTTGGTGCCGTTGCTCATGGTTGGGAGGGAGATGTTGGTGCCGTTGCTCATGGTTGGGAGGGAGATGTTGGTGTCGTTGCTCTTGGTTGGGGGGGAGATGTTGGTGCCGTTGCTCATGGTTGGGAGGGAGATGTTGGTGCCGTTGTTCATGGTTGGGGGGAGATGTTGTTGCCGTTGCTCATGGTTGGGAGGGAGATGTTGCTGCCGTTACTCATGGTTGGGAGGAAGACGTTGGTGCCGTTGGTCTTGGTTGGGGGGGAGATGTTGGTGCCGTTGCTCATGGTTGGGAGGGAGATGTTGGTGTCGTTGCTCTTGGTTGGGAGGGAGATGTTGTTGCTCTTGGTTGGGGGGGGATGTTGGTGCTGTTGCTCTTGGTTGGGGGGAGACGTTGTTGCTCTTGGTTGGGGGGGAGATGTCGGTGCCGTTGCTCATGGTTGGGAGGGAGATGTTGGTGCTGTTGCTCTTGGTTGGGGGGAGATGCTGTTACTCCAGGTTGGGGGAAGATGTCGCTGTCGTTGCTCTTGGTTGGGGGGGAGATGTCGTTGCTCTTAGTTGGGAGGGAGATGTCGGTGCCGTTGCTCATGGTTGGGAGGGAGATGTCGGTGCCGTTGCTCATGGTTGGGAGGGAGATGTTGGTGCCGTTGCTCATGGTTGGGAGGGAGATGTTGGTGTTGTTCCTCTTGGTTGGTAGGGAGATGTTGTTGCTCTTGGTTGGGGGGGGATGTTGGTGCTGTTGCTCTTGGTTGGGGGGAGACGTTGTTGCTCTTGGTTGGGGGGGAGATGTCGCTGCCGTTGCTCATGGTTGGGATGGAGATATTGGTGCTGTTGCTCTTGGTTGGGGGGAGATGCTGTTACTCCAGGTTGGGGGAAGATGTCGCTGTCGTTGCTCTTGGTTGGGGGGGAGATGTCGTTGCTCTTAGTTGGGAGGGAAATGTTGGTGCCGTTCCTCTTGGTTGGGTGGGAGATGTTGGTGCCGTTGCTCTTGGTTGGGGGTGAGATGTTGGTGCTGTTGCTCTTGGTTGGGGGGGAGATGTTGGTGCTCTTGGTTGGGAGGGAGATGTTGGTGTCGTTGCTCTTCGTTGGGGGGGAGATGTCACAGCCGTTCCTCTTGGTTGGGGGGGAGATGCTGTTCCTATTGGTAGGGGAATAAGTGCCGTTCTCCTTGGTTGGGGGGAGATGCTGTTGTCATTGCTCATGGTTGGGGGGAGATGTTGTTGCTCCTGGTTGGGGGGGAGCTGTTGCTGTCGTTGCTCTTGGTTGGGGGGGAGATGTCGCTGTGGCTGATCCAGGATGGGTGGGGATGCTGTTGCTCTTGGCTGGGGGGGAGTTGTCGTTGTTGGTGCTCTGGGTTGGGAGGAGATGCCGTTGCTCGTGGTTGGGGAGGAAGTGCTGTTGCTCGTGGCTGGGGGGTAGATATCACTGTTCCGCTCCTTTATTGCTTGCTCAATAAATTCCTTACTACTGACAACGGTGTGTATTGTTCTTCACACCTATAACAATTTGGTGCCGTGACTCTGCTGCGGAGTTCCCACCCCAAGAGGGGCACCCCATCTCCGGCCGGCCCCTGGGCTGGGTGATTCCTGTGCCGAGACCTGCAGCTCCGAGCTCTAAATTCAGTAAACGAGCGAAAGAAACCGCAGTACCCCGTAATTCTTGTGCACGAAGAACAAAGACTCAGCATTGAGTAAGTAGTTGCGTGGATCTGTTCGGTCGGGGTGGGTATCCCGGAGCACGCCTGACTGAGACGTCCCGTAGGGGCGAAGCGAGTGCGGACCCTCTAGTAGTGCAGTTCCCATTGCCCGCGAGGGCGTGGGTCACGACCGAGGGGCGCGAGTGTGTGTGAGTGTGAGGGTGCTCCGGAAGATGGGACAGAGGCCGAGTGAGCCCTCTGACCCCATGGGTGGCTCGCAGGTGAAGCTAGCAGACATACCTCTAGAAAGCCCCCTTGGTTGGGGGGAGATGTTGCTCTTGGCTGGGGGCGAGGTGCCGGTGCCGTTGCTCTGTGTAGGGGGGAGATGCTGTTCGTATTGGTTGGGGAATAAGTGCCGTTCTTCTTGGTTGGGGGGGAGATGTCGTTGCTCGTGGTTGGGGGGGAGATGTTGGTGCCGTTGCTCTTGGTTGGGGGGAGATGTTGGTGCCGTTGCTCATGGTTGGGTGGAGATGTCAGTGCCGTTGCTCATGGTTGGGGGGGAGATGTTGTTGCCGTTGCTCATGGTTGGGGGGAGATGTTGGTGCCGTTGCTCATGGTTGGGGGGAAGATGTTGGTGCCGTTGCTCATGGATGGGGGGGAGATGTTGGTGCCGTTGCTCTTGGTTGGGGGGGAGATGTCGGTGCCGTTGCTCATGGTTGGTGGGGAGATGTCGGTGCCGTTGCTCTTGGTTGCGGGGAGATGTTGGTGCCGTTGCTCTTGGTTCGGAGGGAAACGTCGGTGCCGTTGCTCTTGATTGGGGGGAGATGTCGGTGCCGTTGCTCATGGTTGGGGGGGAGATGTTGTTGCCGTTGCTCATGGTTGGGGGGGAGATGTTGGTGCCGTTGCTCTTGGTTGGGGGGAGATGTTGGTGCCGTTGCTCTTGGTTGGGGGGGAAACGTCGGTGCCGTTGCTCTTGATTGGGGGGGAGATGTTGGTGCCGTGGCTCATGGTTGGGGGGGAGATGTTGGTGCCGTTGCTCATGGTTGGGGGGGAGATGTTGGTGCCGTTGCTCATGGTTGGGGGGGAGATATTGGTGCCGTTGCTCATGGTTGGGGGGGAGATGTTGGTGCCGTTGCTCATGGTTGGGGGGGAGATGTTGGTGACGTTGCTCATGGTTGGGGGGGAGGTGTCGGTGCCGTTTCTCTTGGTTGGGGGGAGATGTTGGTGCTGTTGCTCTTGGTTGGGGGGGAAACATCGGTGCCGTTGCTCTTGGTTGGGGGGGAAACATCGGTGCCATTGCTCTTGGTTGGGGGGAGATGTCGGTGCCGTTGCTCATGGTTGGGGGGGAGATGTTGGTGCCGTTGCTCATGGTTGGGGGGGAGATGTTGGTGCCGTGGCTCATGGTTGGGGGGGAGATGTTGGTGCCGTTGCTCATGGTTGGGGGGGAGATGTTGGTGCCGTTGCTCATGGTTGGGGGGGAGATGTTGGTGCCGTTGCTCATGGTTGGGGGGGAGATGTTGGTGCCGTTGCTCGTGGTTGGGGGGGAGATGTTGGTGCCGTTGCTCTTGGTTGGGGGGAGATATTGGTGCCGTTGCTCTTAGTTGGGGGGGAAACATCGGTGCCATTGCTCTTGGTTGGGGGGAGATGTCGGTGCCGTTGCTCATGGTTGGGGGGGAGATGTTGTTGCCGTTGCTCATGGTTGGGGGGGAGATGTTGGTGCCGTTGCTCATGGTTGGGGGGGAGATGTTGGTGCCGTTCCTCCTGGTTGGGGGGAGATGTTGGTGCCGTTCCTCCTGGTTGGGGGGGAGATGTTGGTGCCGTTGCTCTTGGTTGGGGGGGAAACGTCGGTGTTGTTGCTCTTGATTGTGGGGAGATGTCGGTGCCGTTGCTCATGGTTGGGGGTAGATGTTGGTGCCGTTGCTCATGGTTGGGGGGCAATTGTTGGTGCCATTGCTCTTGGTTGGGGGGAGACGTCAGTGCCATTGCTCTTGGCTGGGGGGGAGATGTCATTGATCATGGTTGGGGGGGAGATGCCGTTGTCATTGCTCATGGTTTGGGGGAGATGTTGTTGCTCTTAGTTGGGGGGAGTTGTTGCTGTCGTTGCTCTTAGCTGGGGGGGAGATGTCGCTGAGGCTGATCCAGGATGGGTGGGGATGCCGTTGCTCTTGGCTGGGGGGAGATGCTGTTCCTATTGGTTGGGGAATAAGTGCCGTTCTTCTTGGTTGGGGGGGAGAGGTTGGTGCCGTTGCTTTTGGTTGGGGGGAGATGTCAGTGCCGTTGCTCTCGGTTGGGGGGATATGTCAGTGCCGTTGCTCTTGTTTGGGGGGGAGATGTCAGTGCCGTTGCTCTTGATTGGGTGGAGATGTCAGTGTCGTTGCTCTTGGTTGGGAGGAGATGTCGGTGCCGTTGCTCTTGGCTGGGGGGGAGTTGTCGTGGTTGGTGCTCTGGGTTGGGAGGAGATGCCGTTGCTTGTGGTTGGGGAGGAAGAAACGTTGATCTTGGTTGGGGTGTAGATATCACTGTTCCGCTCCTTTATTGCTTGCTCAATAAATTCCTTACTACTGACAACGGTGTGTATTGTTCTTCACACCTATAACAATTTGGTGCCGTGACTCTGCTGCGGAGTTCCCACCCCAAGAGGGGCACCCCATCTCCGGCCGGCCCCTGGGCTGGGTGATTCCTGTGCCGAGACCTGCAGCTCCGAGCTCTAAATTCAGTAAACAAGCGAAAGAAACCGCAGTACCCCGTAATTCTTGTGCACGAAGAACAAAGACAGCATTGAGTAAGTAGTTGCGTGGATCTGTTCGGTCGGGGTGGGTATCCCGGAGCACGCCTGACTGAGACGTCCCATAGGGGCGAAGCGAGTGCGGACCCTCTAGTAGTGCAGTTCCCATTGCCCGCGAGGGCGTGGGTCACGACCGAGGGGCGCGAGTGTGTGTGAGTGTGAGGGTGCTCCGGAAGATGGGACAGAGGCCGAGTGAGCCCTCTGACCCCATGGGTGGCTCGCAGGTGAAGCTAGCAGACATACCACTAGAAAGCCCCCTTGGTTGGGGGGAGATGTTGCTCTTGGCTTGGGGCGAGGTGCCGGTGCCATTGCTCTGTGTAGGGGGGAGATGACATTGCTCTTGGTTGGGGAATAAGTGCCGTTCTTCTTCGTTTGGGGGGAGTTGCTGCCGTTGCTGTTGGTTGGGGGGGCAGGCGCCGTTCTTCTTGGTTTGGGGGGAGATATCGTTGTCATTGCTCGTGGTTGGGGGGGAGATGTCTCTCCCGTTCCTCCACGCAGGGGGGTAGATGCTGTTTCTCTTGGTTGGGGGGAGATGCCTTTTGGTTGGGGGGAGATGCTGCTCTTAGCTGGGGGCGAGGTGTCGGTGCCGTTGCTCTGTGTAGGAGGGAGATGACATTGCTCTTGGTTGGGGGGAGATGTTGGTGCCGTTGGTCTTGGTTGGAGGGGAAATGTCATTGATCAAGGCTGGGGGGAGCTGTCGGTGCCGTTCTTCTTGGTTGGGGAATAAAAGTGCCGTTCTTCTTGGTTGGGGAATAAAAAAGTGCCGTTCTTCTTGGTTGGGGAATAAAAAAGTGCCGTTCTTCTTGGTTGGGGAATAAAAAAGTGCCGTTCTTCTTGGTTGGGGAATAAAAAAGTGCCGTTCTTCTTGGTTGGGGAATAAAAAAGTGCCGTTCTTCTTGGTTGGGGAATAAAAAAGTGCCGTTCTTCTTGGTTGGGGAATAAAAAAGTGCCGTTCTTCTTGGTTGGGGAATAAAAAAGTGCCGTTCTTCTTGGCTGGGGAATAAAAAAGTGCCGTTCTTCTTGGCTGGGGAATAAAAAAGTGCCGTTCTTCTTGGTTGGGGAATAAAAAAGTGCCGTTCTTCTTGGTTGGGGAATAAAAAAGTGCCGTTCTTCTTGGTTGGGGAATAAAAAAGTGCCGTTCTTTTTGGTTGGGGGGAGATGTCGTTGTCGTTGCTCCTGGCTGGGGAGAGATGTCGTTGCCCTAGGCTGGGGGGAGTTGTTGCTGTCGTTGCTCTTGTTTGGGGGGCAGGCGTCTTTCCTCTTAGTCTGGGGGGAGATGCCGGTGCCGTTGCACTGTGTAGGGGGGATATGACCTTGCTCTTGGTTGGGGGGAGATGCCAATGTCGTTGCTCTTGGTTTGGGGAGAGATGTCGCTGCCATTGCTCGTGGTTGGGGGGAGATACCATTGTCATTGCTCGTGTTTGGGGGGGCAGGTGCCGTTCCTCTTGGTTGGGGGGGAGATGCCGGAGCAATTGCTCGTGGCTGGGGGGAGATGCTGTTGCTCTTGACTGGGGAGGAAGTGCCGTTGTTGGTGCTCGTGGGTGGGAGGAGATGCCATTGCTCGTGGTTGGGGGAGGGAGATATCGCTGTTCCGCTCCTTTATTGCTTGCTCAATAAATTCCTTACTACTGACAACGGTGTGTACTGTTCTTCACACCTACAACAATTTGGTGTCGTGACTCGGATCCAGGCGACTCTGCTGTGGAATTCTCACTCCAGGGGGGGCGCCCCATCTCCGGACGGCCCCTGGGCTGGGTAATTCCTGCGCGAGACCTGCAGCTCCGAACTCTAAATTCAGTAAACGAGCAAAAGAAACTGCAGTACCCCGTAATTCTTGTGCACAAAGACCCAAACAAAGACTCAGGATTGAGGAAGTATTGGCGTGGATCTGTTCGGTCGGGGTGGGTATCCCGGAGCACGCCTGACTGAGACGTCCCGTAGGGGCGAAGCGAGTGCGGACCCTCTAGTAGTGCAGTTCCCATTGCCCGCGAGGGCGTGGGTCACGACCGAGGGGCACGAGTGTGTGTGAGTGTGAGAGTGCTCCGGAAGATGGGACAGAGGCCGAGTGAGCCCTCTGACCCCATGGGTGGCTCGCAGGTGAAGCTAGCAGACATACCACTAGAAAGCCCCCTTGGTTGGGGGGAGATGCTGCTCTTGGCTGGGGGTGATGTGCTGGTGCCGTTGCTCTGTGTAGGGGGGAGATGACATTGCTCTTGGTTGGGGAATAAGTGCCGTTCTTCTTGGCCGGGGGGGAGATGTCACTGCTGTTGCTCTTGGTCGGGGGGACATGCCGTGTGTCCTGTTTGGGGGCGAGATGTTGTTGCTCATGGTGGCAGGGGAGATGTCACTGTCGCTCTCTTCGCTGGGGGGAGACGTGTCCGTGTCAACGCTCATGGTTGCGGGGAGATGCCATTTCTCCTGTTGGGATGGGAGATGCCATTGTTGGTGCTCTTGTTTGGGAGCAGATGCCGTTCCTCTCAGTTGTGGAAGAAGTGTTGTTCCTCTTGGCTGAAGGGCAGACGTCGCTGCTCTCAGCTGGGGGTCGGTGTCCCCATGCTGTTCCCATGGCCGTAACACGGTGATGTTACCATCAGCACAGTGCGGTTCTGAGCTGTTCCAGGAGATGCAGCTTCCCATTCCTCAACGCTTCCATGGAGCACCCCACAGTCCTCAGTGCAGCTGTAATGTCCACAGGAGGAGTGCTGCAGTGCTCCGCGGCCACCTGAGGGACATGAAGAGGACGCGTGTGCATTTTAGGGCACATGCGAAGAGGATGCGTGCGCGTTTTAGGGCACACGTGAAGAGCAGGGGTGCAGGCATTAGGGCAGACGTGAAGAGGAGGGGTGCAGGCTTTAGGGCAGACGTGAAGAGGAGGGGTGCAGGCTTTAGGGCAGGCGCAAGGAGCGGGGGCCGGGGATTGAGGGCCATAGCAAAGACAATGGGCCAGGGATCAAGTGATCAAGGATTGACATTGGGGTGATGCTGGGGGACAGGCGTTGTTGGGGGGACACTGCTGTCACTGGGGTGATGTTGATGTATTACTGGGGGATGATATTGGAGAGTCACACTTAGATATGATATGGAGGGGAGTTGATGGGGCGATGCCATCGCTGCTCTCTGTTGGGGGGCGGTGTTCCTGTAATGTTCCCATGGATGTAACACTGTGACGTTACCAGTCAGCACAGTGCGGTTCTGAGCCATCCCAGGAGATGCAGCTTCCCGTTCCTCACCGCTTTCACGGAGCACCCCACATTCCTCAGTGCAGCCATTATATCCCCAGGAGTGCTGCAGATCTCCACAGCCACTTAGTGGCCTCCCGGGATCACCAAGTAATGGTGCACTTACACCGTGGGGACTGTTATGGGTCACAATGAGGAAAGATTCTGGGGGAGATGTGGAGTGTTGCTGGGGTGACGTAAGGCAATGACATAGAGGGTTATGTTGAGGAATGAGTGGGGGCTGAAGTCAAGGAGTGACATTGGGTGATGGTGGGGGACAGTCATTGTTGGGGGACATTGTTTGGTATTACCGGGGTGCTGCCATTGCCGTTGCACCTGGTTTGGGGCGGTGATGCCGAAGAAAAGAGAGATAGAAATAAATAAGTAAACAAAGAAGAGGAGAAGGGGAGAGAAGAAGAGAGAGAGAAAAATAAATACATAAATAAGATGGAGAAGGAGGGAGAGATGGAGAGAAAAATGAATAGAGAAAAAACGGGGAGAATGGGGGAGAGATAGATAGACAGAAATAAATAAACGTAAATAAGAGGGAGAAGGGGGGAGAGATAATTGATAAATAAATAATAGGGAGCAAGGGGAGAGTTGAAGACAGAGAGAAATAAAGAAAAAACTGGAAGAAAGGGGAAGAGAAAGACTGAGGGAGAACAATAAATAAATAACAAAGGTGGAGAATGGGGGAGAGATGCAGACAGAGACAGAGAAATAAAAGAATAAATAAATGGGAGAACGGGGACAGATGAAGAGAGAGATGAATAAATAAAAGTAAGAATAATAGGGAGAAGAGGGGAGAGATGAAGAGAGAGAGGGAGAGAGAAATAATTAAATACATAAATAATAGGAAGCAGGGGGAGAGTTGAAGAGAGAGATAGAGAGAAATAAAGAAAAAAATGGGGAGAAGGGGGAGAGATGAAGAGAGATAGAATAATAAAAAATAAAGTAAATGGGATATTGGGGCAGAGATAGAGAAAAATACATATATCTCCCCTGACACCCTCTTATATAAGAGATACAGAATAACATATAAAGAAGAGGAAGAAGATGGAGAGATGAAGAGAGAGTAGGAGAGAAATAAATAGATACAGAAATAAGAGGGAGAAGGAGGGAGAGATGGTGAGAGAGAAAAATAAATAAAGAAGGAATGGGGAGAATGGGGGAGAGATGCAGACAGACAGAGAAATAAATGAATAAATAAATGGGAGACGAGGGACAGATGAAGAGAGAGATGACTAAATAAAAATATAAATAAATAATAGGGAGAAGAGGGGAGAGATGAAGGGAGAGAGGGAGAGAGAAATAAATAAATGGGAGAATGTGGGAGCGATGGAGAGAGAGACAGAGAGGGAAATAAAGAATACGGAGAAGGGGGAGAGATGATGAGAGAGAGAAATAAAGAAGAGGGATATGGTGGGAGGGAATAAGAGAGAGATTGAAACAGTAAAGAAAGAAAGAACAGGGAGAAAGAGTGAGAGATGGAGAGAGAGAGAATAAAAATAATGAAACAACTAAATAAGGAGAAGAAGGGAGAGATGAGGAGAGAGTAGCGGAGAAATAAAAATTTAAGTAAGTGGGAGAAAGTGGGAGAGATGAAGACAGAGAGAGAAGTAAATAGATACATATATAAAGAAGAGGGAGTGATGGAGAGAGAGAAAAAGAAAGAAAGAATGGGGAGAATAGGGGAGAGATGAGAGATACAGAATAAATAAATAAATAATATGGTGTAGGGTGGAGAGATGGAGAACAAGAGTGGAAAATAAAGAACGTAGAGAATGGGGGAGAGATGAAGACAGAGAGATAGAGAAGTATATAAATAAATGGGAGAAAGGGGACAGATGAAGAGAGATGAATAAAAAAATAATAGGGAGAATGTGGGAAAGATGAAGGGAGAGAGGGAGAGAGAAATAAATAAGTGGGAGAATGTGGGAGTGATGGAGAGAGACCGAAATAACGAAAGAATAGACAGAAGGGGGAGAGATGATAAATAAATGGGAGAAGGGGGACAAATGAAGAGAGAGATGACTAAATAAAAATTTAAATAAATAATAGGGAAAAGAGGGGAGAGATGAGGGGAGAGAGAGAGAAAAATAAATAAATGGGAGAATGTGGGAGTGATGGAGAGAGAGAGAGAGAAATAATAAAGAATAAGGAGAAGGGGGAGAGATGGTGAGAGAGAGAGAAATAAATAAAGAAGAGGGATATGGTGGGAGGGAATAAGAGAGAGATTGAAATAATACAGAAATTAAGAAAGAATGGGAGAATGAGGGAGAGATACAGAAGAGAGATAGAGAAGTATATAAATAAATGGGAGAAAGGGGACAGATGAAGAGAGATGAATAAAAAATAAATAATAGGGAGAACAGAGGAGAGATGAAGGGAGAGAGGGAGAGAGAAACAAAGACAAAAATGGGAAGGAAGGGGAAGAGATGAAGACTGAGGGAGAAAAAAAAAAAAACAAAGGTGGAGAATGGGGGTGAGACAGAGAGAGAGAAAAATAAATACGTAAGCGGGTGCCGGGGGAGAGATCAAGAGGGACTAAGAATAAATAATAAAGAGTGAGAAGGGGGGGGAGAGAAGACGGGAGAGAGAGGGAAATAAATAAAGAAAAAAGAGATAGAAGGGGAGAGCTGAAGAGATAGTGAAAAATAAGTAAATAAATAATAGGGAGCGGGGGGAGAGTTGAAGAGAGAGAGAAATAAATACGTAAGAGGTAGAAGGGAGAGAGATGAGAGTAGGAGAGAGAAGTAAATACATACATGAAGAAGAGGGAGAAGGAGGGAGAGATGGAGAGCGAGAGAAACAAAGAATTGGAAGAATGGGGGAGAGATGAAGACAGAGAGAAATTAGTAAATAATAGAGCAAGAAGAAAGAGAATGGGGAGAGATGAATAGAGTGAGAGAAATAAAAGTAAATAAAAAAGGGAGAAGGGGAGAGATGAAGAGAGAGATAGAAAGAATTAAAGAAGGAACGAGGAGAAGGGGGGCGATGAGGAGAGACAAATAAAGAATGGGGAGAATGTGGGAGCAATGGAGAGAGAGATGGAGATAGAAATAAATAAAGAATATGGAGAAGGGGGAGAGATGAGGGGAGAGAGAGAGAGAAAGAAATAAAGAAGAGGGATATGGTGGGGAGGGAATAAGGGAGATCAAAATAATAAATTAAGAAAGAAAGAGCAGGGAGAAAGGGCGAGAGTTTGAGAGAGAGAGAGAGAATAAATAAATACATAAGAGGGTGCCGGGAGAGAGCTCAAGAGAGACAGAATAAATAATGAAGAGTGAGAAGGGAGGAGAGAAGAAGGGAGAGAGAAAAATAAATAAAAAAAGAATGGGGAGAATGGGGGAGAGATGCAGACAGAGACAGAGAAATAAAAGAATAAATAAATGGGAGAAGGGGGACAGATGAAGAGAGAGATGACTAAATAAAAATATAAATAAATAATAGGGAGAAGAGGGGAGAGATGAAGGGAGAGAGGGAGAGAGAAATAAATATATAAATACTAGGGAGCAGGGGGGAGAGTTGAAGAGAGATAGAGAGAAATAAAGAAAAAAATGGGGAGAAGGAGGGAGAGATGAAGAGAGATAGAATAATAAAAAATAAAATAAATGGGATATTGGGGCAGATATAGAGGAAAATAAATACATATATAAGAGGGTGTCAGGGGAGAGATAAGAGATACAGAATTATATATAAAGAAGAGGGAGAAGATGAAGAGATGAAGAGAGAGTAGGAGAGAAATAAATAGATACAGAAATAAGAGGGAGAAGGAGGGAGAGATGGTGAGAGAGAAAAATAAAGAAGGAATGGGGAGAATGGGGGAGAGATGCAGACAGATGGAGAAATAAATGAAAGAGAAGGAAGAAAGAGGGAACAGGGTGAACGGAGAAAGAGAAGGAAGAAAGAGGGAACAGAATTATAGTGAAACTGTAAGAAGAGAGGACAGATAAAGAGAGAAACAAAACCGAGGGAAAAGATTATTATGTAACGATAAAGAAGAGGGAACTGGTAAACAGAAAAAAGAATAAAAAGGGAACAGGTAAATGGGGAAACAGAATAAAGAGAGAAAGGGTAAATGGAGAGATAGAGTAAAGAGGGAACAGGTTAATGGAGAAGTAGGATAAAGAGGGAACAGGTTAATAGAGAAATAGAGTGAACAGATGTATAGGGACATAGGATAGTGGGAACAGATGTGTAGGGATATCATAGAAGAGGGAACAGATGTATAGGGATATCATAGAAGAGGGAACAGATGTGTAGGGATATCATAGAAGAGGGAACAGATGTGTAGGGATATCATAGAAGAGGGAACAGATGTATAAGGACGTAGAAAGAGAAGGGAAAATAAATTAATAGATTTATATAGCGAAGTTGGAACAGATTATTACTTAATAGAGAGAAGAGGGAACAGATTAATAGATAAATAAAATATTCAGCACAGATTAAAAGAGGAATGGGATAGAATTAATAGATAAATATTGAAATAGTATTGAGGGAACAGATAAATAGAGAAATAGATTAGTTGGGACAGATTAATAGTAAATAGATTAAAGTGAAATGATTAGTAGATAAATAGATTGGAGAGAACAGAAAAATGAATAACATAATAGCGGGAAAAGATGAATAGATATATAGATTAGCAGGAACACATGATTAGATAATCAGAATATATAGGGAATAGATGAATAAAGAAATAGAATAGAGGAAACAGCTAAGGAGAAAAATAGAAAGAAGAGTGAACAGAATTATAGTGAAATAGGAAGAAGAGAGAACAGATAAGAGTAACAGAATCAAGGGAAAAGAGTATTATGGAAAAAGAAGAGGGAACTGATAAATAGAGAAATAGAATAAAGAGGGAAGAGGTAAATCGAAAACAGTATAAAGAGAGAACTGGTAAATAGAGCAATAGAATAAAGAGGGAATTGTTGTATAGGGACATAGAATAGCGGAAAAAGATGGTCAGGGACATAGAAAGAAGAGGGAACAGACGCACAGGGACATCATAGAATAAGGAACGGATTGAGGGAAATAGTGTTGTGGGAACAGATAAAGAGAGAAATATATCAATGGGAAGAGATAAATAGAGAAATAGATTAGCAGGAACAGATGATTAGATAATCAGAATGGATGTGAATAGACGAATAGATAATCAAAATCAATGGGAACAGATGAATAAAGAAATAGAATCAAGGGAACAAATAAGGAGAAACAGAAAGACGAGAGCAGAGACAAAGAGAGAAATAGAATCGAGGGAAAAGATTAATTTGGAAAGAGAAAGAAGAGGGAGCAGGTAAATAGAGAAACAGAATAAAGAGGGAGCAGGCAAATAGGGACACAGAACAAAGAGGGAGTAAATTAATAGATTTATAAAGAGAAGTTGGAACAGATTATGTGTTTAATAAAGAGAAGAGAGAAGAGATTAACAGATAAATAAAATACTGGGCACAGATTAATAGAGGAATGGGATAGAGTAAACAGATAAATAGTATTGAGGGAACAGATAAATAGAGACATAGTATAAAGAGGGAAGAGGTAAACAGATAAACAAAATGAATAGGGACATCATAGAAAGAAGAGGGAGCAGGTAAATAGGGACACAGAAATAAAAGGGAAGAGTAAATTAAGAGATTTATAGGGCTAAGTTGGAACAGATTATTTCATTAATAGAGAAAAGAGGGAACAGATTAATAGAGAGATAAAATATTGGGCACAGATTAATAGAGGAATGGAATAAACAGATAAATAGTGAAACACAGTGTCCCCATAGAGATACGGAGACACAGCGACACCCAGTGGTGGGATACGGATACTGCAACGCCATAGCGCTGCCTTGTGGCCGTATAGAAATACTGCACTTCCATAGCGATATGTAGCAAACACGTAGAAACCCCATACCGACGCCATAGAGACCCAAAGAACGACGACCCCGAAAGTGGTATTGGGTACAGATGAATAGAGGAATGGAATAGAGTAAACAGATAAATAGTGAAATAGTGTTGAGGGAATAGATAAATAGAGAAATAGTTTAGTGGGGACAGATTAACAGAGAAATAATAGAATACAGGGAACTGATAAATATGCAAATAGGACCGAGGGGGCGGGTTGATATGCAAATCGGACGAGAGAATTGATTAATATGGAAATAGAGGTGCTATGGGGCCACGCTTTTGAAGCCCTCCCCGATCCACCCCCGCAATCAGCAGCCATTAATGAATTAATTAAGCCGCTCTGTAAAGGGCGCATGTGCAGAGGTACATAGAGACACATAAATATACATAGAGACACAGTGAACCCATAGTGACAGCGACACACAGTGGTGATATATGGGTACTGCAACTCCATAGAGACACATAGCGACCGCATAGAGACCCCAAATGTGAACCCCACAGAGACCCCAGTCACGCTCCAATATAAAGGAGGAAGACGAGGCTCTTCAGATTACATGCATACCCGGCGTGAGATTAAGAAACAACGGTTCAGATGTTGGTCAGAGCAGTTTATTACCAATATTGAGTAGGGAGATGGGGAAGGGGGACACTGTTAAGGGCAGCGAGCGGTTGTCCTGGAGAAGCAGCGAGGGAGTCAACCCCGAGAGGGGCAGCAGCAAACAGGAATCAGCTCGGGAAGTCTCTCCAAAGAGAAAACCCCAACGGCTGCAGAGAAAAAGCCTAGAGGGATCGGAATTACAGAGAGAAGAGGGAACAGATAAACAGAGAAATGGAAGAGAGGGTAGAGATAAATAGGGAAATAGATCAGAGGGAATAGGTTAAGAGAGAAATAGCATAGAGGATACAGATTAATATAGAAAAATAAGAATAGAAAGAAAGGATGAATAGAGAGAAGAGGGTACAGATTAATAGAGAAAAAAAATTGGGGGAATATATTAATAGGGAGAAGAAAGAACATATTAATAGAGAAACTGAATAAAAGAAAAAGGTTAATAGGAAAATAGAATAGAGGGAACAAATAAATAGAGAAATGGAAAGAAGGGAGAAAAGATAAACAGAGAAATAGAACAGAGACACATAGAGATGCATAGACAGTGACACAGCGACACCCTGTGGTGATATATGGGTACTGCACCTCCGTAGCGATGCATAGCGACCCCATAGAGACACATAGAGACAGCGACACACAGTGGTGGGATATGGGTACTGCAACGCCATAGCGCCGCCTTGTGGCCGGATAGAAATACTGCACCTCCAAAGCGATACATAGCGACCCCATAGCGACCCCATCCCAGAAGAGATATTAGGCACAGATAAATAGAGGAATGGGATAGAGTAAACAGATAAATAGTGAAATAGTATTGAGGGAAGAGATAGATAGAGAAATAGATTAGTGGGGACAGATTAGTAGAGAAATAGATTAGAGTGAACAGAAAAAAGATGAATAGATCTATAGATCAGTGGGAACAGATGATTAGATAATCAGAATCGATGGGAATAGATGAATAGAGAATCAAAATCAATGGGAACAGATGAAAAGAGAAATGGAATCGAGGGAACGGATAAGGAGAGAAAGAGAAAGAAGAGCGTACAGATTTATGGTGAAATAGTAAAAAGAGAGAACAGATAAAGAGAAATAGAATCAAGGAAAAAGATTAATATGGAAAGAGAAAGAAGCAGGAACAGAAAAATAGAGAAATAGAATAAAGCGGGAACTGGTAAATACAGCAAAGAATAACGAGGGAAAGGGTAAATAGAGAAATAGAATAAAGGGGGAACAGAGAAGCAGAGAAATAGTAAGAAGAGAGAACAGAAAGAGAGAAATAGAATCGAGGGAAAAGATTAATTTGGAAAGAGAAAGAAGAGGGAAGAGGTAAATAGGGACACGGAATAAAGAGGGAACAAATTAATAGATATATAAACAGAAGAGGGAACAGATCATTTGTTTAATAAAGAGAAGAGGGAACAGATTAATAGATAAATAAAATATTGGGCGCAGATTAAGAGAGGAATGGAATACAGAAAACAGATCAATAGTGAAATAGTATTGAGGGAACAGATAAAGAGAGAAACAGAATCGAGGGAAGAGACGAAGAGAGAAATAGAAAGAAGAGAGCACAGATAAAGAGAGAAATAGAATCGAGGGAATAGATTAATTTGGAAAGAGAAAGAAGAGGGAGCAGGTAAATAGAGAAAGAGAAAGAAGAGCGAACAGGTAAATAAATGGAGAAACAGAATAAAGAGGGAACAGGGAAATACGGGCAGAGAAAGAAGAGGGGAGAATTAAAGAGAGAAATAGAAGAGCAAGAAGAGATAATGAGAGAGGGAATGAAGAGGGAGTAAATTGATAGATTTATAGAGAGAAGTTGGAACAGATTATTTCAATAATAGAGAGAAGAGGGATCAGATTAATAGAGAGATAAAATATTGGGCAAAGATGAATAGAGGAATGGAACAGAGTAAACAGATAAATAGTGAAACACAGTGACCCCACAGAGACACAGGGACACAGCGATTCCCAGTGGTGGGATATGGGTACTGCATCTCCATAGAGATACATAGCGACCCCATAGAGACACATAGAGACAGCGACACACAGTGGTGAAATATGGGTACTGCAACGCCATAGCGCCGCCTTGTGGCCGTATAGAAATACTGCACGTCCAGAGCGATACATAGCGACGACCCCAAAAGAGATATTGGGCACAGATAAATAAATAGAGGAATGGGATAAAGTATACAGATAAATAGTGAAATTGTATTGAGGGAACAGATAAAGAGAGAAATAGAATCTAGGGGAAAAATGATATGGAAAGAAAAAGAAGAGGGAACAGATAAATACAGAAACAGAATAAAGAGGGAAAAAGGTAAATAGAGCAATAGAATGAAGAGGGAACAGTTGTATAGGGACATAGAATAGCTGGAAGCGATGTACAGGGACATCATAGAAAGAAGCGGGAACGCATGTATAGGGACATAGAAAGAAGAGGGAAGAGTAAATTAATAGAATTATATAGAGAAGGTGGAACAGATTATCTGATTAATAGAAAGAAGAGGGAACAGATTAATAGATAAAATATTGGGCACAGATTAATAGAGGAATGGAATAGAGTAAACAGATAGATAGTGAAATAGTATTGAGGGAACAGATAAATAGAGACATAGATTAGTGGGGACAGATCAATAGAGAAATATAATAGCAGGAATAGATGAATAGATATATAGATTAGCGGGAAGAGATGATTAGATAATCAGAATCGATGGGAATAAATGAATAAAGAAATACAATCGAGGGAACAGATAAAGAGAGAAACAGATTAGCAGGATATTAGGGTGGAACAGCGAGAAGTTAGGGCTAGAGATTTGGGAGGAACAGCGAGGATTTGGACGGAGCAATTGCCTGTGCAGCATCCAGCAGCTGAGACCAAATCCATGGAGCACTCTTAGTCCTACCTGACCCCAAACATGCACAGGTCCGCCGGTCCCGATGGACGCAGTACGGAGTGCGGAGGGAATTCTCCGTTGCGATCAGCAGGCTGCTCTGTGGAAGAGCTGAGATGGCGTGGCAGCCAGCGCACGGCCAAGGAAGCAGAAAGGAAAATCAGGAACACACAAAATGCCCCAAAAATCCCCCTTAAAAAATCTCTAAAATATCCCCCAAAAAATCCCCCCAAAAAATCCACTCCAAAATCCCTAAAAATATCCCCCAAAAATATTCCCCAAAAAATCCGAAAAAATACCTGAAAAAAAAAAAAAACGAAAAAAATCCCCCTCAAAAACTCCCCGAAAACAAAACAAAACAAAACAAAAAAAAAAAAAAAAAAAAAAAAGCCGAAAAAATATCCCCAAAACATTTACCAAAAAAAAACCCCAAAACCAACCAAAAATTCTTAAAAATTCCCCCAAAATTCCCAAAAATTACTCAAAAAAAATCCACCCAAAATCCCCTAAAAATCCCCCCAAATTGGGGCATCGCTGTTGGGCAGGGAGCAGCGCTGTGGGGCAATACTATAGGGAGGGCAGCGGCTCTATGGGGCCGCGCTTTTGAAGCCCTCCCCGCTCTGCCCCCGCAATCAGCCGCCATTGATTAATTAAGCCGCTCTGTAAAGGACACATGCACGGAGATACATAGAGACACATAGAGACGCATAGACAGTGACACAGCGACACCCTGTGGTGATATATGGGTACTGCACCTCCGTAGCGATGCATAGCGACCCCCTAGAGACACATAGAGACAGCGACACACAGTGGTGGGATATGGGTACTGCAACGCCATAGCGCCGCCTTGTGGCCGGATAGAAATACTGCACCTCCAAAGCGATACATAGCGACCCCATAGCGACCCCATCCCAGAAGAGATATTAGGCACAGATAAATAGAGGAATGGGATAGAGTAAACAGATAAATAGTGAAATAGTATTGAGGGAAGAGATAGATAGAGAAATAGATTAGTGGGGACAGATTAGTAGAGAAATAGATTAGAGTGAACAGAAAAAAGATGAATAGATCTATAGATCAGTGGGAACAGATGATTAGATAATCAGAATCGATGGGAATAGATGAATAGAGAATCAAAATCAATGGGAACAGATGAAAAGAGAAATGGAATCGAGGGAACGGATAAGGAGAGAAAGAGAAAGAAGAGCGTACAGATTTATGGTGAAATAGTAAAAAGAGAGAACAGATAAAGAGAAATAGAATCAAGGAAAAAGATTAATATGGAAAGAGAAAGAAGCAGGAACAGAAAAATAGAGAAATAGAATAAAGCGGGAACTGGTAAATACAGCAAAGAATAACGAGGGAAAGGGTAAATAGAGAAATAGAATAAAGGGGGAACAGAGAAGCAGAGAAATAGTAAGAAGAGAGAACAGAAAGAGAGAAATAGAATCGAGGGAATAGATTAATTTGGAAAGAGAAAGAAGAGGGAGCAGGTAAATAGAGAAAGAGAAAGAAGAGCGAACAGGTAAATAAATGGAGAAACAGAATAAAGAGGGAACAGGGAAATACGGGCAGAGAAAGAAGAGGGGAGAATTAAAGAGAGAAATAGAAGAGCAAGAAGAGATAATGAGAGAGGGAATGAAGAGGGAGTAAATTGATAGATTTATAGAGAGAAGTTGGAACAGATTATTTCAATAATAGAGAGAAGAGGGACCAGATTAATAGAGAGAGAAAATATTGGGCAAAGATGAATAGAGGAATGGAACAGAGTAAACAGATAAATAGTGAAACACAGTGACCCCACAGAGACACAGGGACACAGCGATTCCCAGTGGTGGGATATGGGTACTGCAACGCCATAGCACCGCCTTGTGGCCGTATAAAAATACTGCACCTCCAAAGCGATACATAGCGACCCCATCGCGACGACCCCAGAAGAGATATTGGTCACAGATAAATAGAGGAATGGGATAGAGTAAACAGATAAATAGTGAAATTGTATTGAGGGAACAGATAAATAGAGAAATAGAGTAGTGGGGACAGATTAATAGAGAAATAGATTAGAGGGAACAGATAAATAGAACAATTTAATAGCGGGAAAAGATGAATAGATATATAGATTAGCGGGAACAGACGATTAGATAATCAGAATCGATGGGAATAAATGAACGGATAATCAGAACCAAATGGAAACAGAAAAATAGAGAAATACAATAGCAAGAAAAGGAAAGTAGAGAAATAAAAAAGAGGGAAAAGAGTAACAGAGAAATGAAATTGAGGGAATAAATTAATAGGGAGAAGAGGGAACAAATAAAGAGGGAAATACAAAGTAGAGTGAAGACACTAATAGGAATATATAATGAAGTGGGAAGAGATAAATAGAACAATAGAATAAGGAGGGAACAGTTAAATAGAGAAGTAGAAAGAACCAGGAATAATTTAATAGATTTATAGAGAGGAATTGGAACAGATTATTAGATCTATAGAGAGAGGAGGGAACAGAGAAGCAGAGAAACGGCGTCACGGGATCTGAATAATAGTAAGAAGTGGAAATAGATAAACAGACAAAGTCGAGGAAATAGAATAATAGGGAGAGGAGGGAACAGAGAAATAAAGAAATTGTATAGACGGAACTGATTAATAGAGAAACAGAATAGAGGAAAAAGATTAACAGAGAGAAGAGGGAATAGATTAAAAGTGAAATAGAACAGAGTGAATAGAATAATGTGGAGAAGAGGGAACAGATAAATAGCAGAACAGAATAAATGGAACCGAAAAATATAGAAATAGAATCGACAGAAAAGATAAATAGAGATATAGAATAGAGGGAACTGATTAATAGAGAAACAGATAGAAGAGGGAATAAATTAATAGACTTATAGAGAGAAGTTGGAACATATTATTAGATTTATACTGAGAAGAGGGAACAGATTAATAGAGAAAGAGAATAAAGGGAACGGATAAATAGACAGAAGTAATCGAGGGAACAGAAAAATAGAAAAATGGAATCAAGGGAACAGATTAAATAGAGAAATAGAATAGCGGGACAGATAAATAGAGATATAGAGAGAAGAGGGAACAGGTTAAGAAAGAGAAGAGGGATAAGATTAAGAGAGAAATAGATTAGAGGTAAGAGATTAAAAGATTAATAGAGAGAAGTGGGAGCAGATTAAGAGAGAAATAGAATGGATTGAACAGGTTAAGAGACAAATAGAATAGAGGGAAGAGATAAGGAGAGCAGTAGAGAAAAGAGGGAACGGATTAAGAGAGAAATAGAATTATGGGAACAGGTAAAGAGAGAAATATAATAGAGGAAGAAGAGTAAGAGATGAATAGAATATATAATTAGAATAGAGGGAACGAATAAAGAGAGAAACAGTATAGAGGGAACAGATTAATAGAGAGAAGAGGGAACAGATTAATAGAGAGAAGAGGGAACAGATTATGAGAGAAATAGAATCGAGGGAACGTGTAGATAGCGAATTAGAAAGAAGAGAGAACAGAGAAATGGATAAATAGAATTGAGGAAATAGAATAATAGGGAGAAGGGGAAACAGAAAAATAGGGAAATAGAATCGAGGGAACAGATTAAAAGATTAATAGATTGAAGATGTATAGATTAAGAGAGAAATAGAAAAGAGGGAACCGATTAATAGAGAGAAAGGGAGATGAGGGAATGGATTAATAGAGAAATAGAAGAGGGAACAGATGATTAGATCAATAGAGAGAAGTTGGAACAGATTATTTGATAAGTAGAGTATTGGGAACAGATGAATAGAGAAATGGAATCGAGGGCATAGATAAATACAGGAATGAATCGAGGGCACAGATAAACAGAGAAATAGAATCGAGGGTATAGATTAATGGAGGAATAGAATTCAGGAAACAGACATAGAGAGAAATAGAATGGAGGGAATAAATTAATAGAGAGAAGAGGGAACAGATAATGAGAGGAATGGAAAGAAGAGGGAAGAGATGAAGGGAGGAATAAAATCGAGGGAACAGAAATATAGAACTAAAATCAAGGGAACAAATAAATAGAGAAATAGAAAGAAGAGGGAACAGATAAATAGGGCAATAGAATAAAGAGAGAACAGGTAAATAGAGCAAGAGAATAGCGGGAACAGATAAATAGAGAAGTAGAAAGAACCGGCAATAATTTAATAGATTTATAGAGAAATGTTGGAACAGATTATTAGTTCTATAGAGAGAAGAGGGAACAGATTATTAGATAAATAGAATATTGGGAACAGATGAATGGAGGAATGGAGTCGAAAGAAAAGTTTAATACGGGAATGGAATCGAGGGAACGGATAGAGAAAAGGTTTTGAGGAAAAAGATAAGTAGAGAAATAGAATAGCGGGAATGGATAAGTAGAGATAGAGAAAGAAGCAGGAAGAGATAAATAGAGAAATGGAATCGATGGGAACAGATAAAGAGAGAAATAGTATAGGGGAAACATAAATATGGAAATAGAATAACGGGAACAGATTAACAGTGAAATAGAATGGAGGGAATAAATTAATAGTGAGAAGAGGAAAACAGATTAATAGAGAAATCAATTAGAGGGAACAGATCAAGAGAGAAATTGATTAGGGGGAACAGAATAAACTGAGAAATAGAATTGCGGGAAGAGATACATAAATAGAATGGCAGGATCAGATAAATAGAGAAATTAACTAGCGGGAACAGATAAATACAGAAATAGAAGAGGGAGTAAATTTATAGATTTGTAGAATCGAGGAAAAAGATTAATATGGGATGAGAAAGAAGAGGGAACAGATAAATAGAGAAATAGAATAGGGAGGGAACAGGTAAATAGAGCAGTAGAATAAAGAGGGAAGAGGTAAATAGAGAAAGAGAATAAAGAGGAAACAGGTTAATAGACAAACAGAATAGCGGGAACAGATGTACAAGGACATAGGATAGCGGGAACAGATGTATAGGGACATCATAGAAGAGGGACCAGATGTATAGGGACATAGAAAGAAGAGAGTAAATTAATAGAATTGCATAGAGAAGTTGGAACAGATTATTTGATTAATAGAGAAGAGGGAACAGATTAATAGATAAATAAAATATTGGGCACAGATTAATAGAGGAATAGAATAAACAGATAAATAGTGAAATAGTATTGAGGGAAGAGATAAATAGAGAAATAGATTAGTGGGGACAGATTAATAGAGAAATAGATTAGAGGGAAGAGAAAAAAATATATAATAGTGGGAAAAGATGAATGGATATATAGATTAGCAGAAACAGATGATTAGATAATCAGAATCAATGGGAACAGATGTATACGGAAATACAATTGAGGGAACAGACAAAGAGAGAAATAGAAATATGAGGGAATGGATGAATAGAGCAATAGAACAGTGGGATATTAGGGTGGAACAACGAGGAGTTAGGGCTAGAGATTTGGGAGGAACAGTGAGGATTTGGACGGAGCAATTGCCTGTGCAGCATCCAGCAGCTGAGACCAAATCCATGGAGGACTCTTAGTCCTAACTGACCCCAAACATGCACAGGTCCGCCGGTCCCACTGGATGCAGCATGGAGTGCGGAGGGAATTCTCCGTTGCGGTCAGCAGGCTGCTCTGTGGAAGAGCTGAGATGGCGTGGCAGCCAGCGCACGGCCAGAGGAAGCAGAAAGGAGAAATCAGGAACACCCAAAATCACCCCAAAAAATCCCCCCAAAATTCCTCAAAAAATATCTCCAAAAATACCTCCAAAATTCACCCTAAAAAATCCCCCCAAAATGGGGCAGCGCTGTGAGGTAATACTATAGGAAGGGCAGCGGCACTCTGAAGCCGCGCTTTTGAAGCCCTACCCATCGGTCCCCTCAATCAGCCGCCATTAATGAATTAATTAAGCCACAATTAATTAATTAAGCTGCCTTATAAAGGGCACATGCGCAGATATACATAGAGACACAGTGACCCCATAGAGACACTCAGACACAGCGACACCCTGTGGTGGTATATGTGTACTGCACCTCCATAGAGATACATAGAGACACCATAGAGACCCCAAACGTGAACCCCACAGAGACCCCAAACGTGAACCCCACAGAGACCCCAAACGTGAACCCCACAGAGACCCCCAGTCACGCTCCAATACAAAGGAGGCAGACGAGGCTCTTCAGATTACGTGCATACCCGGCGTGAGATTAAGAAACAACAGTTCAGATGTTGGTCCGAGCAGTTTATTACCAATATTGAGTAGGGAGATGGGGAAGGGGGACACTGTTAAGGGCAGCGAGCGGTTGTCCTGGAGAAGCAGCGAGGCGTCAGCACCGGAGAAGCAGCGAGGGAGTCAACCCCGAGAGGGGCAGCAGCGAACAGGGATCAGCTCGGGAAGTCTCTCCAAAGAGAAAACCCCAACGGCTGCAGAGAAAAAGCCTAGAGGGATTGGAATTACAGAGAGAAGAGGGAACAGATAAACAGAGAAATGGAAGAGCGGGTAGAGATAAATAGGGAAATAGATCAGAGGGAATAGGTTAAGAGAGATAGGATAGAGGATACAGATTAATACAGAAAAGTAAGAATAGAATGAAAGGATTAATAGAGAGGAGAGGGTATAGATTAATAGAGAAATAAAATTGAGGGAATAAATTGATAGGGAGAAGAGGGAACAGATCAACTGAGATATAGATTAGAGGGAACAGATGAACAGAGTAATAGAATCGAGAAAACACAAAGAGAGAAATAGGTTTGAGGGAACTGATAAATATAGAAAAAAACTGAGGGAACAGATTAAATGAGAAATAGAATGAAGGAAATAAATTAATAGTGAGAAGAAGGGAACAGATATACAGAGAAATCTATTAGAGGGAACGGAATAAACGAATTGATGGAATCACAGGAACAGATAAAGAGAGAAATAGAATCGAGGGAAAAGATTAATATGGAAAGAGAATGAAGAGGGAACAGATAAAAAGAGAAAAAGTCTAAAGAGAGGACAGGTAAAAAGTGTAAAAGAATAGCAGGAACAGGTAAATACAGAAGTAGAAAGAATTTAAAAGAATTTAATAGATATATAGAGAGAAGTTGGAACAGATTATTAGATCTATAGAGAGTAGAGGGAACACATTATAAGATAAATAGAATAATGCAAACCGTTTAATAGGGGAATGGAATCAAGGGAATAGTTTAATAGAGGAATGGAATTGAGAGAGCAGATAAATAGAGAAATAGTATTGAGGGAACAGATAAATAGAGAGATAGTATTGAGGCAAATGATAAGTAGAGAAATAGAATAGTGGGAACGGATAAGTAGAGAGAGAATGTAGCGGGAAGAAATAAATAGAGAAATAGATTAGCGGGAACAGATTAATAGATACATTGATTAGCGGGAGCAGATGAATAGAGAAATAGAATCGATGGGAACAGATTTATAGAGAAAAAGAATTTATGGGAACAGTTGTATAGGGAAAGAGAATCGAGGGAAAAGATGTATAGGGAAGTAAAATCAAGGGAACAGATTAATAGTCAGAAGAGGGAACAGATAAATAGAAAAATAGAATCGAGGGAACAGATAAATAGGGGCATAGAAAGAAGAGGGAAGAGATAAAGAGAGAAACAGAAGAGCGGGAAGAGATAAAGAGAAGAGAACATATAAATATGGAAATAGAATAGCGGGAACAGATTTACAGTGAAATAGGATGGAGGGAATAAATTAATAGTGAGAAGAGGAAGCAGATTAACTAGAGAAAATGAATAGAGGCAACAGATAAAGAGAGAAATCTATTAGAGGGAACAGAATAAATGGAGAAATAGAATCAGGGGAACAGATAAATAGAGAAATTAACTACCGGGAACAGATAAATACAGAAATAGACAGAAGAGGGAGTAAATTAATAAATTTATAGAGAGAAGTTGGAACAGATTATTTGATTAGTATAGAGAAGAGGGAAAAGATTAACAGATAAATAAAATATTGGGCACAGATTAATAGAGGAACGGAATAGAGTAAACAGAAGGATAGTGAAATAGTATTGAGGGAACAGATAAATAGAGGAATAGATTAGTGGGGACAGATTAATAGAGAAATAGATAAGCGGGAACAGAAGATTAGATTATCAGAATCGATGAATAGATAATCAGAATCTATGGGAACAGATGAATAGAGAAATAGAAGTGAGAGAACAGATAAAGAGAGAAATAGAATAGAGAGAAAAAAATAATATGGAAAGAGAAAGAAAAGGGAACAGGTAAATAGGGAAATAGTATAGGGGAAACAGAAATAGGGACATAGAAGAGCGGGAACAGAGAAATAGGGGCATAGAAAGAAGAGGGAACGGATAAATAGGGAAACAGAACAGCGGGACAAGATAAAGAGAGAAATAGAAGAGGGGGTAAATTAATAGATTTATAAGGAGAAAAGAATGATATAAATATAGATTAGGGAATAGATGATTAGATAATCAGAATTAATGGGAATAAATGAATAGAGGAATAGAGAAATAGCATCGAGAGAACAGATAGAGAGAAATTGAATCGAGGGAAAGGATAAATAGGGAAATAGAAAGAAGAGGGAACAGATAATCTGAGAAATAGAATTGAGGGAACTGATTAATAAAGAAATAGATATAAGAGGAAATAAAGTAATAATTTTCTAGAAAGAAGAGGGAACTGATTAATAGAGAAATGGAATTGCGGGCACAGGGAAATAGAGGAATGGAACTGAGGGAACAGATAAATAGAGGAATGAATCGAGGGAACAGATAAATAGAGAAATAGAATCCAGGGTATAGATTAATGGAGGGATAAAATTCAGGAAACACATATAGAGAAATAGAATAGAGGGAAAAAAATAATAGAGAGAAGAGGGAACAGATAACGAGAGGAATAGAATGGAGGGAACTGATCAAGGGAGAAATAAAATTGAGGGAATAAATTCATAGTGAGAAGACGTAACTGATAACTAGAGAAAAAGAATCGAGGGAACAGATAACTAGAGAAATAGAATCGAGGGAACAGATAAATAGCAAGAAGAGGTGTTTTAGGTGTGAAGAATGATACACACCGATCATTGCCAACAGTAAGGAATTTATTGAGCAAGCAATGAAGGAGTGGAACAGCGCTGGGCGGCCAGGAGTCTGCTCTCCACCAGAGGCACGCACCAGGGGACCTCCCGACCCCTCTTTTTATTGGCTCTTATCTCTGCATTCATGGTTTCTCTTTTCTTCCTGGGCTGCGCTGGCTGCTATTTGGGAGTCATTCTCTGTCTCCTCGCAGAGAAGAGATGAAGACTGCGGTCCTCTTCAGCTCCAATTATGCACACTTAAGAGGAGATTCCCACTTCTTTTCCTTTTGCAGTTCCTTAGAAGGTCACTGCTATCTGTTGTTCATTGTCCAGGTTTTAGAATGAGATGCTATGGCTCCAATTTACAAAAACATTTCTACATCTATTTTAAGACTTCTACAAACTACACAGTTCTAAGAAAAATACGAGCATCTGTCTTGAGTCGGTTTGATTTACGAGTATAGAAAGTACAGAACTCATTTTCTATCACAATCACTCCTTTTCCTTTTCTCATCTTGTTCATCAAGCCATATCACCGCATCCTGGCCTAAAACATGACCTTTTCCTTTCAATTGTTTCAGACAGTGTTTTCTGGTTCCAATTATCTGGTGGAGCGCAGACTCCCGGCTGCCCAGTGCTGTTTCGCTCATTTATTGCTTACTCAATAAATTCCTTACTACTGACAACGATCGGTGTGTATTGCTCTCTTCACACGTATAACAGAGGGAGTAGATGTAGAGAGAAATAGAATCGATGGGAACAGTTGTATGGGGAAATAGAATCAAGGGAAGAGATTAATAGTGAGATGAGGGGACTGTTTAATAGAGAAATAGAATCTAGGGAACAGATACAGAGAGAAATAAAATAGCAGGTAGAGATAAATAGGGAAATAGATTAGAGGGAATAGGTTAAGAGAGAAATAGCATAGAAGATACAGATTAATATAGAAAAATAAGAATAGAAAAGATTAATAGAGAGAAGAGGGTATAGATTAATATAGGAATAAAATTGAGGGAATAAATTAATAGGGAGAAGAGGGAAGAAGTAACGAGAGGAATGGAGAGAAGAGGGAAGAGACAAAGGGAAGAATAGTACCAAGGGAACGGACAAAGAGAGAAGTAAAAGAGGGAATAAATTAATAGATTTATAGAGAGAAGAGGGAACAGATTAATAATGCGATAGAAAGAAGAAGGTACAGATTAATAGAGAAATAGAATCGAGAGAACAGAAAAATAGAGAAATAGAATAGCGGGAAGAGATAAATAGAGAAATAGAAAGCAGACAGAACAGATAAATAGAGAAGTCGAATATCGGGAATACAAAAATAGGGAAATAGATATATGAGGGAACAGAAATAGAGAAATAGAATAGTGAGAACAGAAATTTAAAGAAATAGAATAGAAGGAATAAAAAATAGAGAAATAAAATCGAGGGAACATATAAATAGTGATATAGAATAGAGGAAAAAGAATTATATAGAGAAGAGGTAATATATTAATAAAGAAATTGAATAGAGGGAATAGATTAATAGGGAGTAGACGGAACAGATAAATAGAGAAATGGAACAGAGGGAAGAGATCCATGGAGAAATGGAACAGAGGGAAGAGATCCATAGAGAAATGGAACAGAGGGAAGAGATGAATAGATGTAGGATCTAATAGGACCTAGGGACAGAGTATGGGGTGGAATATCGAGGATTTAGGGATGAAGTTTGGGGAGGAAGAAGGAGGAGTTGGGGCTGGAGTTCAGAGTGAGATGTGAGGAGATCATTCTGGATTTTGTGGTGAGATAGTGAGGATATTAGGGTGGAACAACGAGGAGTTAAGGACAGAGTTTTGTGAGGAACAGTGAGGATTCGGACGGAGCAATTGTCTGTGCAGTGTCCAGCAACTGAGACCAAATCCATGGAGCACTCTTAGTCCTACCTGACCACAAACATGCACAGGTCCACCGGTCCCGATGAATGCAGCACGGAGTGCAGAGGGAATTATCCGTCGCAGTCAGCAGACCGCTCTGTGTAAGAGCTGAGACGGCGTGGCGTCCAGCGCATGGCCACGGGAAGCAGAAAGGAGAAATAATTAACACCTAAAATCCCCCCCGCCAAAAAAAACAAAACAATCCCCCCAAAAATACCACATGCGGAGGGAATCAGCCGCTGTAGTCAACAGGCCGCTCTTAGTCAGATCTGAGACGTTGTGGCATCCAGGGCAAGTCCACGGTCAGCAGAACCTAAGGCCAAAGTCCCACCCATTTCCAACCAGGGCAAAAAAGGCAACCCTGGGAAATGCCGATCTGTCAGCAGGCCGAGATCTACAGGAGCCCAAAAGCTTAATTAAGGGCAAAAGTGTGATGTGGAGCAATGAGGATTTGGGGCCTGAGTTTGGGCTGAGATAGTGAGGATTTAAAGCTAGAGTTAGAGGTGAGATAGCAAAGCTAGAGTTCAGGGGGAGATAGCAAGGATTTAAAGCCAGAGTTTGGGGTGAGATAGTGAGGATTTAGGGCTGGAATATGGGGTTGAACAGCGAGGATTTGGGAGTGGAGTTTGGGGTGAATGAGGGTAGGTTTGGGACTCGAATTTGGGGTGAAAGAGCGATAATATGGGACAGCAGTTTAGGGTGAAAGAATACAAATGTAAGGCTGTAGCCTGGTGTGGAATGGAGAGAAGTTGGCATTGAGTCTGGAATGAATGAACTAGATCTGGCACGTGAGCCTGGGCTGGAAATGCAAGGAATTGGGTGAGGAAAACTTTTGACTCATATTTGAGAGCAAATAGTGAGGGTATGCAGCTGGAGATCAAAGGGAAACAGCAAGGGTTTAGGGCAGGAGAGTTTAGGGTGAGACAGTGTGGGTTTGGGGTTGAATTTGGGGGTAAAGAGTAAGAATTTGGCTCTCGAGATCGGGGTGAGGTGGTGAGGATTCAGGGCTCAGTTTTATTTTCGGGAGGGGAGAAATGGGGGGGGGGTAAATAGTAAGAATTTGGTACTAAATTATAGAGTGAAAAAACAGGGATGCTGGGACTGGAGCTTGGGGTGAAAGCCAGGATTCCGTACTCATGATTGTGGTGAAATAGAAAGGATTACCTGAGATTGAGGGTAATACTGAGAAGGGACTAACGTATGAGAGGTAAATTGTGAGGGTTTGGGGCAGAAATGTGAGGTGGAATAGCAAGGACTGGGGCTAGACTTTGAAGTGAAATAGCGAGGATTTTGGGATAGGATTTGAAGAGAAATAGAGGAATTACAGATGGACTTTGGGAGAGACGGTGAGGATTTGGGGCTGAAGGATGGGGAGAAATACTGAGGAATGGGGATTTGATTTTTGAGAAGAGACGCTGAGGGTTTTGTTCTGCAGTTCAGGATGAAATAGAAAGGGTTAGAGGCTAGAGTTTGGGGTGAATTAGCCAGAAGTTGGCACTTCCATCTGGGGTGAAATAGTGAGGATTCAGGAAAGGCGCTTAGGGTGAAATAGCGAAGACACAGGACTGGAGCTTGGGCAAAAATACCAAGGATTTGGGACAGGACCTTAGGGTGAAAGAGCAATGATTCAGGACTGGAGCTTGGGGTGAATTAGCCAGGATTTAGCACTTGAGCCTGGGGGGAAATTGTAAGGATTAAGGGACTGAGTTTGTGGGTAATAGTGAGGATTAGGGACTACTGTTCTGGAGGAAATATCAAGGACTAGGAGCTAGAGTTTGGGGTGAAAAAGTGAGGATTTAGAGCTGAAGTTTGGGGCAAAATAGTGAGGACTCGTGGCTGGAATCAAAGGTGAAACAGTGAGGATGTAAGGCTGGAGTTTGGGGTGAATGAGCAAGATTTCAGGGGTGAAACAATGAGGATTGAAGGCTGGAGGATTGGGGGCTGGAGATTGGGGTGAAGCAGCAGGTATTTGGGGCAGGGTCTTTTTTCAGTAAAGATCAATAATTTTGGACTAAATTATGGAATGAAATACCAGGGATTTGGGGACTCAAGTTTGAGGTGAAATAGTGAGGATATGGGAGTGAAGTTTGCAATGAAATAGTGAGGATTTATGGCTAGAATTGGAGGAGAAATAGCTCCAATTTGGGGATGGAGTTTAGTGCTAAATCAAGAGGGCTTTGGGTTGGACTTTACCACAGAAACAGCAAGGGTTAGGGGCTAGAATTTAGGATGAAATTGTGAGGATAGGGGGCTCGACGTTAGTGTGAGACAGCCAGACATGGGACTGAAATTCGGGGAAAAATAGCAAGGCTGCAATATAGGGTAAAATTGTGAGGATTTGGGCCTCAAAATTGTGAGGCTGACGTTCGGGGTGAAACAGGAAGAAGTTGGGATGGAGTTTTGGCTGAATGAGCCTGGATTTTAGAGTTTAGTTTGGAAGGAAATAGCGAGCATTTGGGGCCGGAGTTTAAGGGTAAAAATGAAGATTTGGGACTACTGATTGGAAAGAAATAGGAAAGGTTTGGGGCAAGAATTTGGAGTGGAATAGCAAGGACTAGGGGCTAGGCTTTGGGGTGAAAAAGCAAGGATTAAGAGCTGAAGTTTAGGGTGTGTACAGTAAATACCCCAAAAGAATAGTACCCACACAAAACAATGAAGGTGGGCAGTATATTTTTATAAGGTTTGTCCAAGTGGGATAAAGACAACCAGTAAATATGGAAAGGCTCACCTGCCACTGATGGTCAAGGCATGCCTGGACCTCCACAGGGGAGGGATCTCCAACAAAAAATCCTTCCCCAGCGGAGGTCAGTCCTTAAGTGGGGTCTGGGAGAGGTGGAGCCTGACTCCACCCCTTGCAGCCACAGGTGCATTGCCTTCACCTGTGCTCCTGCAGCTGAGTCTGTGCTCACCTCGGGTGATCCATCAGTGCTTCAGGCCACAATTCAACAGTTCCCATCCACTGCACCCCTTTACAGCGTGAACCACTGACCTAGTAAACTATAGGGTGAGCCTTCCTTCATACAGAGATCCAACACATACTGAGATCATCTGGGATGAGCGATGATGGGGAGGAATAGAGGTGTCTCAAGGGTACCAAGAGGGACTGGAGCTTGAGGTGAATGAGCAAGAATTCAAGGCTGGAGCTTGGGGGTGAAAATGCTGAGGGGTTGGGATGGGAGTCCATCGAGAAAGTGTGAGGATTTGTGGCTGCAGATTGAGGCAGTGAAGGCTTGGGGCTAGAATTTGGGGAGAAATTGCAAGCTTTTGAGGCTGGAGGATATTTAGAAATAGTGAGGATTGAACACTGAGCAGCATCAGGGCAACGGTGGGCAGGCAACGGGCCGGAGGCATTTCCTGGCGCCCTCCTGTGGCCATGGGAGGTACTGCATGTACTGCACGCACAGGAGCGCTGCCGATTGGGGTTGGAAAAAAGGGCGTGCAAGTGACGATCGAGTGCTGGAAAATAGGGTGAGAAAGTGAGGATATAGGGCCAGAATCTGGGGAGGAATACTAAGGAGTTGGTTAAGAGTTAGGGCTGGAATAGCGAGGATTTAGGTGTGGGTTTTTTAATTAGAAGATGAGGAAGAGTGAGCAGAGTTTAAAGGGTGAGAATGAGGAGTAAGGGCCACAGTCTGGGGTGAGTGTGTGAGGATTTGTATCAGAGGTTGGTGGGAAAGAATGAGGAATCAGGGCCAGAGATTTGGGTGAGATAAGTAAGAGAGAGAAGTCCACTAGACAGCGAGGATCACGGGCTGGAGAACTGTGTGAAACAGTGAAAATCAGGGGCTGGACAAATGGGCAAGACAGCGAGGATAAGGGGCCAGAATTTGAGAGGATTAGTGAGGAGATGGGTCCAGAGGTGGTGCTGGAATAGCGATGATATGGGTTTGGAGTTTGGGGTGAGAGAGAGAGGATTTAAAGCTGGAGTTTGGCATGAGAGAGCGAGGATCTGGATCTAAAGTTTGGCAAGGAAGAGCGAGGAGTTGGGGCCAGAGATTGGTGTGGAATTGCGAGGAGTTTTTGCAGGAGTTTGGAGTGAAAAAAATTCCCCCAAAACTCCCCCCCAGAACTTTCCCCCCAAAAACAGTTTGGCAAGAAAGAGCGAGGAGCTGTGGCCAGAGGTTGGCAAGGAAGAGGAAGGATTTAGGGCCAGAGGTTGGTGTGGAACTGCGAGGAGTTTTTGTAGGAGTTTGGAGTGAGAGAGTCAGCATTTACGGGCAGAGTTTGGTGTGAGAGAGCGTGAATTTAAAGCTGGAGTTTGGGGTGGGAGAGTGAGGATTTAGGGCCGGAGTTTGGGGTGTAACACTGAGGATTTAGAGCCAGAGTGTGGGGTGGAAATGTGAAGAGTTGGGACAGAGATTGTAGAGGAACAACGAGGAGTTATGGACAGAGATTAGGGTGGAATAGCAAATATTGGAAGCCAGAAGATGGGCTGAGATAGCGAGTAGTTAAGGAGGGAGTATGAGTTGCAATAGCAAGGTTTGAAAGACAGAGGCTGGGGTGGAATTGAAAGGAGTATTGATATAAGTTTAATAGAGGGGACAGATTAAGAGACAGATAGAGAGAGGAGGGAACAAATTAATAGAGAAATAGAACGGAGGATACAGATTAAGAGATAGAAGAGGGAACAGACTAATAGAAATATAATAGAGGGAATAGATTAATAGATGTAGGATCTAATTGGATTTAGGGCCAGATTTTCGGACGTAATAGCGAGGATCTAGGGCCGGAGTTTGGGGTGGAATAGCAAGGATTTAGGGATGAAGTTTGGGGAAGAAGAGGGAGGAGTTCAGGCTGGAGTTCAGAGTGAGATGTGAGGAGATCCTTTTGGAATTCGTGGTGAGATAGCGAAGATATTATGGTGGAACAGCGAGGAGTTAGGGACAGAGATTGGGGAGGAACAGCGAGGATTTGCACAGAGCAAATGTCTGTGCAACACACAGCAACTGAGAACAAATCAATATTGCATTCTTAGTCCTACCTGATCCCAAACATGCACAGGTCCGCCGGTCTCGATGAATGCAGCACGGAGTGTGGAGGGAATTATCCGTCACAGACAGCAGGCCGCTCTGTGTAAGAGCTGAGACGGCGTGGCGTCCAGGACACGTCCACGGGAAGCAGAAAAGAAGAAAAAATTATGTGAACCCAAAAAAGACCGTGAAAGAGATCCTAAATGTGAACTCCATAGAGACCACCCCCAAAAAAATCCTGCCCAAAAATTCCCCCAAAAAATCCCCCCCAAAAACCAAAAAAATTCCCATAAAAATTCCCAAAAAATCCCCCCAAAAAAGTTTGGCAAGGAAGAGCGAGGAGCTGGGGCCAGACATTGGTGTGGAATTGTGAGGAGTTTTTGCAGAAGTTTGGAGTGAAAAAAAATCCTCAAAAAATCCCCCCCAAAAATCCCATGGGGTCTGGGAGAGGTGGGCTCAGACTCTGCCCCTTCTGGTCACACCGTGCAGTGCCTTCACCTGCGCTCCTGCGGTGACTCTGTGCTCAGCTCAGGTGCTCCAGCACTGCTTCAGGACACTGTGTAACAGTGCCCAGACACTGAAGCCCTTCAAGGGACCCCAAAAACATATTGAATGTGACCCCAAAAGCAACCCCAAAACGAGTGACAGACCCCAAAGAGAGTGACAGAGCCCAAAACAGACCCCAAACAGACCCCAAAATTGACCCCAAATGAGACCTGAAAAAGATCCTAAAAGAGACAACCCCAAAAGGAAAGAGACGACCCCAAAAAGAGCAGTGACCCCCAAAAGATCCCAAAAGTTACCCCAAAAAGAGTGAGAGACCCCAAAGGGGACTGAAAAACGGACCTGAAAAAAGATCCCAGGAGTGACTCCAAAAAGAAAGAGACGACCCCAAAAAAAGAGCGACCCCAAAAAAAGAGCTGCAGCCCCAAATGAGACCCGAAAAAGATCCCAAAAGTGAACCAAAAAAGACACAAAAAGCAACCCCAAAAGAGAACCCCAAAAGAGAACCCCAAAAGAGAACCCCAAAAGAGAACCCCAAAAGAGAACCCCAAAAGAGAACCCCAAAAGAGAACCCCAAAAAGCAATCGACTGAAAAAGGATCCCAAGAGCAACCCCAAAAAGAGCCCCGAAAAAGACCCCAGAATTGACCCCAAAAAGAGCCAACCCCAAATGAGAGTCATAAAATACTGCAGCTTTTAGGGGTGACAGAGCCGGGAGTCAGCAGTGGGGTTTTGGGGGACCCTAAAACTAAAAAAAAAAAAAAAAAACCATAAAGGCAAAAAAAAAACCCTTAAAAAAAATCTTAAAAAAAAAAAATAACCCCCCCCTCAAGCCCCCCCAAAAAAACCCAAAAGATCCCTAAAAAAAACAAAACACCCCCCCCAAAAAAATCTCCAAGAAATGCCCACCCCCCCCCACAAAAACCAAAACATCCTGAAAAACAAACCCTAAAAAAAAATATCCCAAATAACCATAAAAGAACCCCAAAAAACTCCAAATAGCTAAAAACAAAAAACAAAAAAACAAAAAAAAACGTAAAAAAGAAATCCCAAGAAAACTCTAAGAATAAACTAATAAAAAAATACACACACAAAAAAAACATTTAAGCCCCAAAGAACCCCCCCAAAAAAAGCGAAAAAGAAATTTAAAAAAAACCGCAAAAATCCCTAAAAGAAAAACAAAAAAGAGCCCCCAAAAATCCCACAAACAAAACCCCCCAAAAAATCGAAAATACCCCAAAAACTTCAAAACTGAACCCCGTCAAGAAAACTTGAAAAAAAAAAAAAAAAAACCCAAAAACCAACACTTAAAATACCCCTCCTACAAAAAAAAACTAAAAACCCCCAAAAACCCAAAACACCCAAACCCCCCCTCAAACCCCAAAAAAACAAAAACAAAAAACAAAGAAAAAGACCAAAAAAAAGCCCCCCCAAAAAACGAGAACCCTCCCCCAAAAGAAAACAAACAAACAAAAACAACAAAAATTCCACAAAATCCCAAGAAACCCCAAACCCCTCCAAAAAAAAAAAGAAACAGAGAGAAAAACAAAAAAAATCCCCCCCCCAAAAAAAACACCCCAAAAAATCCCCAAAAAATCTCTCAAAAAAGAGTGGGGACCCCAAAAGCAACGGCGCTGTGGGGCGGGATGTGGGGCGAGGAGGAGCGCTGTGGGACGTGGAGATGTGGGGCTATGGAGCAGCGCTGTGGGGCAACACTATAGGGAGGGCAGCAGCGCTATGGGGCTGCGCTTTTGAAGCCCTCCCCGCTCCGCCCCCGCAATCAGCCGCCGTTAATTAACGCAGCGGCGGTGAATGAATTAATTGCGGCGCCAATAATGAATTAATTAAGCCGCAATTAATTAAGCCGCCCTGTAAAGGGCACAGGCGCGCAGATACATAGAGACACATAGAGACACATAGAGATACATAGTGACACAGTGGCCCCATAGAGACACATAGACACAGCGACACCCAGTGGTGGTATATGGGTACTGCACCTCCATAGAGATACATAGCGACCCCATACAGACACATAGACACAGCGACACCCAGTGGCTGTATTTTTGCATTGCAACTCCATAGCGCCTCCTTGTGGCCATATAGAGGTACTGCACAACCGTAGAAACATAGCGACCCCATAGAGATCCAGCGACGCCACAGCGACCCCAGGAGAAGCGGAGCGGGGTCGTCAGCTCGTGAGGGTTCAGATGGCAGAACGCCTCGAAGGATCGGCGAGGTCGAGGAGGAAAAAAACAAAACAAAACAAAAAAACCCTCCAAATATACCCTAAAAAAGAGGGGGGACCCCAATAGTGACGGCGCTGCGGGGTGGGATGTGGTGTTTGGAGGAGCGCTGTGGGACGCGGAGATGTGGGGCTATGGGGCAGCGCTATGGGACAGGAATTAAGCTCTACGGGGCAGGGAGCCGCGCTATGGGGCGGCACTATGCGGCAAGGAGCGGAGCTATAGGGCAGAGAGAGAAGGGGAGCTATGGGGCAGTGCTATAGGGCAGGGAACAGACTCGCTCTGTAACTACAGCGCTTAATTACAGCGTTTAATTACATTTTAGAGAGCAGATACTGCCCAGAGCGCACGAACACACTGCGCATGCGCGGGCACTGTGGCGGACGCGTGCGCATTGCGTACCAAGGCAGCGTATGCGCTGAGCTTATCTCGGTAATACGCATGTGTGGGAACAGCAGAGTACGCATGCGCAATGCGAATCGCAAAGCAGGGCATGCGCACTTAGCGTCCGTAGTTCACGCATGCGCAGTAAGGGACCGCAGTTAACGCATGCGCAGTAAGGGTCCGTAGTTAACGCATGCGCACTAAGCGTCCTTAGTGAACGCATGCGCAGTAAAGGCCCGTAGTTAACGCATGCGCACTAAGCGTACTTAGTTAACGCATGCGAAGTAAGGGGTCCGTAGTTAACGCATGCGCACTAAGCGTCCTTAGTTAATGCATGCGCAGTAAAGGTCCGTAGTTAACGCATGCGCACTAAGCGTCCTTAGTAAACGCATGCGCAGTAAGGGTCCGTCGTTAACGCATGCGCAGTAAGGGTCCTTAGTTAACGCATGCGCAGTAAGGGTCCGCAGTTAACGCATACGCAGTAAGGGTCCGTAGTTAACGCATGCGCACTAAGCGTCCTTAGTTTACGCATGCGCAGTAAAGGTCCGTATTTAACGCATGCGCAGTAAAGGTCCGTAGTTAACGCATGCGAAGTAAGGGTCCGTAGTTAACGCATGCGCAGTAAGGGTCCGCAGTTAACGCATGCGCAGTAAGGGTCCGCAGTTAACGCATACGCAGTAAGGGTCCGCAGTTAACGCATACGCAGTAAGGGTCCGCAGTTAACGCATACGCAGTAAGGGTCCGCAGTTAACGCATACGCAGTAAGGGTCCGTAGTAAACGCATGCGCCCTAATCGTCTTATAACGTTCTCTCGCGCATGTGCACTATTGTTCGGAGGCCCGAGCACCATCGAGATGGGCGGAGTCGCTGTGCAGTGCGGCCGCAGTTTACGTAAGCCGCGATTCACGTACGCCGCTTCCGCGTTTCGGCGCGCATGCGCAGTGCCGCCCGGAGGACCGAACCGCGGCTGCTGCAGTTCCGAGCATCGGCCGCGCGGGGGCGGCACACACCGCGGAAACCGCTTCTCCCGCAGCGCTCAGAGCGCCCGCACCCCACGCCCGCGCGTTCCGTCCTCTCTTCCTTCCCACGGCAGCGGAACAGCGCCGAGTCACAAGCACCACACGAGGGGAAAACAAACCAGCGCTCATTCCTTAATTAAACCGAGGACAACTATGGACAGAGACTCTCTGTAATCACTCCGTCACAGGGACCGGAGTTTGTGACTAATGAGCAAGGATTCGGGACTGCAGTTTGGGGTGAAAGAGGGCAGGGTTGGGACTGAATTTTTATAGGCGAAGAGCAAGAATTTGGGACTAAAGTATGGAGTGAAACAGGCAGCATTTTGTACTGCAGCTTGGGGTGAAATGGCCAGGATTTGACCCTTCAGAATGGGCTGAGATTGCAAGGATTTAGGGCCGGAGTTTGAGGGTAATGGTGAGGATTAGGAACTACTGCATGGGAGGGAAACAGTGAGGTTTTGGGGTAGGAATCTGGGATGGAATAGCAAGGAAAGGGGCTAGAGTTTGGGGTGAAATAGTGAGGATTTAGGGCAGGAGTTTAGGGTGACATAGTGAGGGTTTGGGACTGAATTCATGGGTGAAGAGCAAGTATTTGGGACTGAAGTGTGGGGTGAAACAGTGAGGATTTTGGACTTGAGCTTGGGGTGAAATGCTGAGAGTCAATTGTGAAGGGCTGCAGATTGGGGTAAGGTAGCGAGGGCTTGGGGCTGGAATTCAGGGTGGAATAGTGAGGATTTGGGAGCTGATTTTTGAGACAAGATGCTGAGGGGTCTGGTCTGCAGTTTGGGGTGAAATAACGAGGGCTTGGGGCTGCGGAATAGCAAGAAGCTGGGACTGAGTTTTGGATGAATCAGGATTTGGCACTCGAGTCTTGCAATTTCCCTCCAGGATTCAGGGCCCAAGATCGAGGGTAATAGTGAGGATGTGGGACTACAGCATGAGACAAAATAGTGAGGAGCTGAACTAATTCACTGCATTTGGGCCCTTCTTACATCAAATAAATAAATAAATAAAATCTGTTGTATTTTTATTTGGTATTTTTTCTTGCGGAAAACAACACCTCAAACTGCCAGAGAGTATTTCAGCCTCGAGCCTTGCAGGGCTGAGTGGTGACAGAAATGCAGCAGGATCAGTCTGTGTTGTTGTTCACAGAAGACACTCCAGCTCATGACTCTCAGTCTGTCTGCTTTTGCTGTAGTACTGTTGCCTGGCAGTTGTTTCCTCACTCTGTACCTGTTCTTAGTGCTAAGCTTCGTGTTTATTTCACTCCTTCCACAGCACTGCTCCAATTGACAAAGATCGTTTTGAATTCCAGTCCTGTCCCGGTACAGCTCTGTGCCACCTGCAAGCATCAAGTCACACACTGTGTGTTATTCACATATACCACAAAGCCAGATGTGCTGCGGACTGAATGCAGTGAAAGGTTCATCGCCAAGTTCGTTTCCCACACCTACAGATCCTTGGTGAATATTGCTGAATTTGCATGCTACAAAACATAGCGGGTTAACTGTGAGAAACAGTTTGTTGTGCAAATACAGGCAGGTATTTTGTGAGCTCTTTCAAGAGCATCAGCTAAAAAGTCACTGCAAGTCAACATGAGTTCCAAGTGTTACTTGCATATATGAACTAAATACAAGATGCAACAATCTTCTCTCTCTCTCCCATCTCAAACAGTGCACAGCAACTTCATCCCTCACAGAACCATCAGCCAGGTGAGCAGAGGCCCCAGGTGCTGTACCACGGGACTGCTCAGCTCCAGCAGTCGCTGCCAGCACTGTGCTGTCACCTGCAGCTCTGCTCCCAGCAATTCCTGCTGTCCACCCGCAGGAATCCAAACAAGCACTCGCTGTTACAGCTGACGTTGGCGTTCTCTCACAGCTCACAGTGGTGTTCTCCACCTGGATCCTAACGGCACCGCCTCCTCTCGGAGAGAGGGACTTCTGAAAGGAAATAAACAGATTTTTCTGACAAATGTTTCAATCCATCTTCCCTCCTGGGAATAATTAAAGTTGAAATTGATTCTGCCCAGAAGAAGGAAATGAATTGGGTGAGCTCCTGAGATTCCTTTCTAATCCCCCTCTGCCTGACTTTAAACATGAAAATAACCTTTCTAGATTCCACGGCACACTGTCATTCAAAATGCAATCCCACTGATGAACAAAGTACTGCACTTTCAAACTTATTCAGCTTTGAGGGCATTCTGCTCCTCATAAACATCTTTTGCATTTCGTTGTGAGTTTGACATATGGAATACTTACCAGATTATGCACAAGATTGTTTATGGGTATTTTTAACGCTTCAGAACTAACCGGTAAAGCTATTCAAAGAATTGAAGAATGCCATCTATTTAGAGACAAAACATCCCGACAGCTTAAAGGAGGAGCAAATGAAATCAAGTACAATATTAAATACAGCACTGTGCCTTCAACCTAACTGTGTCGAAGTTGAAAGAATTAAAATTGTCTACAGCTCCGTCGGGCAATCAGAGGATGCACCACTTTGCTATGAGCATATTTTGTTATTATTCTCCCTCATATAAAAATAACCTCCTGATAAATGCAGCTTTTGATTGTAGTTAACTCCAAAATATGTATTCCTCACACTCATCTACGTTATTAGACTTTTACAGAAGTTGCACTTAACCCTCTGTTCCCCTTTAAATAATCAAATCAAATCCTATTCTTTCAGGCTGAGACCGATTATCTCTGGTCCAGCCCTCAGGTCTGACTGCCTCTATGTAAGCAGCCCATCAGTCTCAGACTATCAATGAACTGCCAGTGGAAATCACTCTGCACCCAAACAACACCTCCCAGGATTCTGCCATCGTGTGCTTGCAACAAACTGTCAGAGCAAAGCTTCAGTTCTGATGCAGCAATTTACAGGCAGAAAATGAACCTGGACTTTGCAAGAAAGCAAAGTGACCTGAGGTATCAATTTCAGTTAAACAAAAATGCAGCACAGTACAAAGCAGTGAGCAGAACAGGCCACGGCCTGTGAGAATCTCAGTCATACCTTCTGTGTCGGAGCTGTCCTCTGTGATCACAGGCATCCCAACGCAGTGGGTAACAGTCTCCTTTCCTGTCCGCATCTCACCTGCAGAGAGATTTTTAGGAGAAAACATCAGCATTGGGTTGTCGTTGTTTCTTTTTTGTTTGCTTTTTCACTTCTGTATCTCAGATTGAGCAGTTAGAAGACTGTTCTCTTGCATCTGTATAGACTTTGTCCATAGCCTTTGGCTGGAGAAACCTGTTTTCCCAGTACCTTCATACGGCTCACTAGGAAAACCCTCAACAACAAGGAGCTAACAGTATTCATCGCCAGCTCAGCTCAGAGATTATTCAAATCTCTTCTCCTTATTCCCTCCCCAGCACCACATCTCCTGTTCTGAAGTGAGGCAAAGGCGACGTGGCCCAATGCCCACCTCTGAAGAGGGTGGAATTCTCTCAGAAGCAAAGTACAGGAAGACAGACTTTGGAACTTTGAAATCATCGCCTTCAAAACAGTTAATTCAAAACTTCAGTGCTCAATTTTTGTTAACCTTTAATAAGCAGTAAGTCAAATGGAAGACTGAAATGGCTGAGCAACTGCTATCAGTTAGAAGTCGGACATAAGAAAGCTGACGTCCTTCAGAAAACAAAGCCACTCCCCTCGCCTCCAGGACTGGCACAGAGAGCTAAGCAGCATTTTCCAAGTCCAAAGATCTCACTCTCACAAACAGAACGGTGTGAAAATCCAGGCTCTGCTCCCGCTCTCCTCTTGAGGAATTTACCAGGCCGTTTCTCCCTCGCTCAGTCCAGCAGAGCCGCCCCAGCAGCCATCTCTGCATCTTCATCACCGGGCACGTGCGGTTTATTGCAGAGCGTGAGCGAGCCCTCCATCCCCGCCAGCACGCCCTGCCCGCGCCATCACACCGCCAGCCCTCCCCTGCCGAGTGGAAATGGTTTCACACCTGACTTCACATTCTCGACTGCACAGCTCTGCACTTCCCCCCATGTAACGGACTGCAGAGAAACTACAGCATTTACTGTCGGACGTGCCCGTAAGAGCCCTTAAAAACATCCTGAGTACATCAGACTCTTCTGCACCGCGTTCAGAGGCCGCTCACACACCAGACAGGCACCGCACCACCTCCAGTTCCTACACCTTCAGGATTTATGTGTATGCCATGCCATTTCTCAGCACCTTTCTCTCTACCACAAAGAGAAGCTGGCCTGCCCACGACACCTGATCAACTCAAATATCAATGTACTCTTACCAGGATGAGCTTCCCAATCCAGAAGCAAAGCCCCTGGCAATGGCCAAGCTTGCAATCCTCCTGATAAAGTAGGCCAGCCCATCTAAAGGATTTTTTCTGGTTCCAACCGTAGCTCAGCTCTCACCAACAGCTGCTGGGTGCTCTTCTGCCCCTGCTGCCATGCCCACACCTTAGAGAACGATTCCATTCTGACAGGAACCGCTGCAAAGAGGGAAAATGAAATGGCAGAAGAGGGGAAATTCCAGTTAACCTCGAGGTCCGGGTTCCCTCACATAACACTGCTGCTCTTTGTGCACATCAGAAAACATTCCTGCAGTCACCGCCTTAAAAAGCTCCAACTTGTCCTAAGAAGCAGCCTCAAGGGAACCCCGAGGGAGCCTGGGGGTCCCGGGGGCTCCATGAGGGTCCCAAATGGCCCCGAGACTGCCGTGACCCGAGGGCTGGGTCCAAGCATGCTCCTGAAGGCCGTATCCCTCCATCCCCCAAGACCTGCAGCCCAGGTTTCACATTTCAGCAGCTGCAATAGAGAGACCGAGGACGGGGGCTGCAGCGGGGGGACGGGGGCTGCAGCAACTTCTTCTTTTTCCTGTGGTAAAGTGACGAACTTCAGCTCGATTCTGTTTCTAGAAAACTAGCACAGGTCAGTAACACTGAAGTGCAGCCCTTCCTCCCTCCCACTCAAAAATATGTATGTATTTTTTTCCTGTCCCTGTTGCTCCTTTATCAGACATTCGCTAACGTATGCACCCAAAGAGGTTTTGTTCATATGCCAAGGACCGCACTGCTCCTCCGGGCCACACGAGAACACGTTCCCATGTGCCTGCTCACCTCTGGAGCCAGGAGTGGTGGCCACGGGGCGCCTGGAGCCACAGCAGGACGGCCACGCGCGGCTGTAACCCACGGGGTACCACGTCCTGCAGCACACACGGCCCTTCCAGAGCAATCACTTCCAAGGGACAGATGATTACTCCCGGGACAGTTTCCTCAGTGCACTTCGAACCATACAAAGGAACTCCGCACGCTCCTGAGGTAAAGCAGATCCCCCCACACACGTATCCCAATCTACGGCCGACGAGGAGCGCTCCCAGAACTTCCCACACACAGTTACTCCCTTTGCGCTGCAGTCTGACACGCGGTGGCTCATCACAGCAGAAGCAGCCTAGGAAATTCAGTTACGAGTGCAGGGCATCAGCTGTCAGCGCCTGCAGGACAGCTCTGTGGAATGAATTTCACCCCTCCTTCCATCCCTGCAGCCACAACCCTCACCCCCAGCTCCTCACTGGGGAACTGCCGTCTCGTTACACAGACAGCTGAATCCCAGCCTCTGTTACTCCTTCGGTTTTCCTACAGAAAGCTGCATTTCATACAGGAAAGAACGCACCGCCCCTCCAGCTGTCCGCGGCCACAATGTACTAAGCACAGTGAGAACAGCCCTTACCCCGAGACCTGCACGCCAAGCCATCTGAGCAGCTCGCTGACACACCACAGGCAGCTCAGAAATCCCAGGTGAATATTTTACATGCCACCATTATCGGCGTTCACGGAAGCCTGGAGTGCAACTCCTGATTTTCCACAGACTTAACAGGGATGAAATTTATCAGTTAAACCTCATTGTTCCTTTCCATCTGCAGCACTGCCACACCTCTCAGCTCAGCCAGCTGAAGCCTCCTGCCTGGATTTCTGGCACTCCCTCACAGATGAGCGCTGAGTCCCTCGAAGCACTGCAGTGTCATTATGGGATAGGTGCTAACTCTGAACAGCACTGCGCAGAACCGACCACCATCTCCAGCAAAGCAAAAGCGGTGAAGCACAGCAAAGCAGGGCACCGAACCGAGGACACAGCACCTACTTCTGCCCCATCTCCAAAGCCCTTTCCTCTTGCAGAACAGCCCTTGGGTAAACCAGCAGCACCTCCAGCTGCAGACCCCACGCAAAGACGAGCAAGAGTAACTGAGAAACCACTTCATCCAGAGGTAAGATCTCCACAAGCACAGAGGATGAGCGGCATCTGACACTTCAAAACCCCATTTCTCTGTCTAGAAGGGAGCAGCAATGAACAGAGGGAAAGAAGATAAAGATGTCACGTTATCCACACGCTCCTATGAGTACTTCCAAGCTGCACGTGATACTGCCTGCAGCAACCCCAGTGTCACAAAGCAGTCTGCCCAGCAATGCTGACGTACAGGTCTCACACCACGTACCTGAGCCTCGTGTTCTGGTGCTCCGCATCAATCCGCTCAGAGCCGAGTCACGGAAATAGCATCACGAGGTTGGAGAGGAGCTAAGGACAGTGCAGACACAGAAGCTTGGCTTCTCCTGCCCCACACGTCATCTGAATGCACAGAGGGGATCAGAGGTGTGAAGGAACAGATGGAAAGAGAAAGGAAAAGCTCAGCAGTGCCGAGCCGCCCCAGAAGTTAACAGCTCTCACAGAGGTCACGGCACACAGGCTCCTGCAGTGCTGTGCCAGGCTACGCCACGCGATCACAACGGCAGGGCTGGGTCAGGACAAATACCTGCTGGGGAGAAGGCGTGCTAATAACATCACAGCCTGCAGTAGGAAGACACGAGCAGCGCACCGTACGGGTAGGTTCAGGGCCCAAGCAATCCCGTGTCCGTCACTGCGCACAGCTGCAGCTTTGAGTTAGGTGTTTCCACAAAGATTAATGAAAACTGCGATTCTCCACCCGAATCTACAGAGGAAAAATATGAATTCACCCACATGGAAAGGACCGATGCCTCGGAATGGGAAAGCACAGAACCAGAAGAGAGAACAGCATTCAGGTTTGTAACTCCTTCGTAATGAAGCAGAGACAGAGAAGCCTGAAGCGGCCGCGCAGGAACGATTGGATCCGAGCTTTGTGTAATTAACAGCAGAGCTTTCACAGACACAAAGACCTCTGCAGTAACAAAAAGCCAGGCCAGCTCAGTGAAAGCCACAGGGCCACGCTCACAACGAAGCGCAGCCCCCCAGAATCCTTCTAGCTCTCTGGATCCGCTGAAATGTGCGATACAGAACCGCCTGGACGCCACGAAAAATGGCACTCTGTACATCGCTGTGCCCACAATGTCCTATAGGGCACTACAGCCGAGGGAGCTCGGCGCACGGACTGCTTAACGTGACGCTGTCTCTAAGGAAAGAGCAGCTGGCTCAGAGAGCAGCACAGCCAAGGGCTGCACCACAGCACCCCGGGTCAGCAAAGCCAGAGGGCATGGTGCCCGACATCCGCAGCGAGAGGGGAAGCAGCAGCAGCAGCAGCAGCAGGCTCCTGAGCGCTGCAGCACGGGAACCAGCCCAAAGCAGCGTGAAATCATTATTCCCACACAGTAACTGCAGCAGCTCAACGCGAGGACACCCAGCAAAGAACGACGAGACGCAGCCAGCGCAGCTGACGTCACTGACGTCCCGCTCCTCACCCCTGCCAGCCGACCCTCCCCAGTGCCAGGAATCCTCCTGTGCACGGAGGAGTGGGACTGACCTGACAGCAGCAGGCAGGAACGCGTCTGTCACCGTCTGTATCTCTGACGGAGGCACCCAGGTGCGTCCTCACCTCTGTGATTCTGAGCTCGTTCGGGTGCGCCACTGCATGGCAATCTACTCTCTGAGAGAGCACGTTACCTGAGGGTGAGTCCCCGGGTGTAACGCACCGTGCCAGACCCTCCACGCAGAACCAAACCCACATCCACGCGGCTGCCGAGTGCTGCACGTTACCTCGAGCTGAGATGCTGAGCGCTGGAGGAGCTGCCCCACCCAGGGCGCTCCTGTAGCAGCGCCGAGGGGTCCACCCCAGCGCCAGGACCGCCCCACGGCCGCAGCCGTTACCTGCGGGGGAACCGCGGCACGGGGACGCGCCCGTTACCTGCGGGGGAACCGCGGCACGGGGACGCGCCCGTTACCTGCGGGGGAACCGGGGCACGGGGACGCGCCCGTTACCTGCGGGGGAACCGGGGCACGGGGACGCGCCCGTTACCTGCGGGGCAGTCAGGACTCGAGGGTCCTCCCGCGCCGCGGTCCCTTCGGATCCCGGGGACCTCCGCCCCCATGCCCGGCTCCTCCCGGATGGGCTCTCCTCGTTGACGCGCGCTCGGTGGATGAACGCAATATAACTGATGCAATTAACTCCTTAAACAGACGCACTGGTTTAATTACGCGCCGCCTTAAGACCGCGCGGCCGGGGCCGGGCGGCACGGGGCCGCTACCGCAGAGCGGCGCGACCACCGGCGGAAGAACCTTGTACCATAGAGTCCGGCGGCACCGTGAGGGAACGTCACTTCCGCATTACCGCCTGAAAGCCGAGCGACCATAGAGCGTGGAGGACCGCCGACTGAGACCGGAGCATGCGCAGTAGCGACGGGGCGCCCGGTGGCCATAGACCCGGGAGCGGCGGCGGCGCGGGGCGGTCCGGTCCGAGCCCGACCCGGTCCGGTCCCGGTGCTCGGGGCGCGGAGCTGCGCGTTGGCTGCGGGCGATCAGCCGAAGCGCTGCGCGCCCCGCGGAGCCTTCCTCGGTGGGCTTTGAGGCGCGCCGCCGCGCGCTCGCGCCCCGCCCTCCGTCATCCGCGGCTGCACCGCGGGAGCGCGCATCTCCGCCGCCCCACCGCGTCCCACCCCAACAACGACAGACGGCGCTGTAACGACCGGGAAACTTTATTAGGGGGGAGGGGGGGGTGAGGGGCTGTTGTGCCCATCCTAACCCCGCCCCACGACCACGCGGGAACCCCACGTGTGCAGCCCCCCCCCCATCCCTGGGGCCACGCGCGCAGTGCTGCGCGGCGCTCCTGCAGCCTGGCCGCGCCGTGGGAGATGTGCAGTGCCGCGGCAGCCCACGGCGGCACGGCATCGCGCTCCTGGAGGGCGGCACGGCGCAGCCTCGATGCCGCGGGGGATGGTGGAGCCACAGCCCACGGAGGAGAGCTCGGGGCCACGCGTGATCCCTCGCTGCCCGCACAGCAGAGCCCTGCAGGGAGAAACAGGGCAGCAGCACCGTGCTCGCGTGGCCGCCGCCCCGCTGCCGCGCTCACACCCGCGGTCAGCCCGCAGGGCGCTGGGGCCGGACACGCAGTGCGCGTGGTGGGTGTGGGGCAGCCCCACGAGGGTCCCTACGTGGGGCTGAGGTGGCACCGTGACACCTCTGCGTGTCCCCGGGGTCGCACCGCGGGGCCGTGAGCTCTCTTCGTGCAGAACTCGGCCCTCTGGACGCCTTTACGTAGCGTGGGTCCCCACCAGGAGTCCCGTACCTCGCCGTGGGTTCCCACCGTAGGACCTCAGCGCCTTCACGAGCAAAACCAGCTCGGCAGGAGCTTCCAGAGCGCCCAGCAGGGAGTCCCCTCCCACAGGGCACAGCCGTAGGGGCTTCCACGGGGCCGTATCCCCGGCCTTAGGTTCTGGGCGCCCAGCCAGGCTCTGCCTCCAAGGGTTCCCCGGCTCCAAGCGTACCTTGTGTGACGATGCAAAGCGGGAGGTGGAAGCCAGGCGTGGAGGGGTGCGGTGCGCTGAGGACAACGCGAGGGTTCCGCCTCTCTCCTGAGGGCTCCACGCTCCCAGGGCGGTGGCACAACCCGGGCCGAGGCCGTGAGGCGGCGGGCTCAGCCCCGGGGCGGCGGCAGGCCGGACAAGCGCCGGAGCTCCGCGGGCGGGACGGCGGCCGGCAGCGGAGGAGTGCCGAAAGGAGCCCACAGCGCGGCGCGGGAAGCCAGCACGCCGTCCCTGGCGGGCGGGGGCAGAAGTGGGCACGCCGGCACCGCTGGGGGCCCACAAAGCACAGCCCCGACCCCACCCCGCTCCGCTCACCTGTGGGCCAGGCTGCGGGTGGAGGCCGGGGATGGGGCTGCGGGGAGAGGGGCGGGGTCAGAGGGGGCAGGAGGGCAGCTGAGGGGCGCGGGCACGGAGCGGGTGCAGCGGGAGGGCAGGGCAGGGCCGGGCAGGGCAGGGCCCGGCCCAAAGCAGGTGTGGCAGCCGGAGGAGGAGGTGCTTGCAGCAGGTTCGGAGGCAGCTGGAGTTTGGGGGCTCACCCAGCCACGTCGGGGTGCTGCTGGCCGAGGGGTACTCCAGGGAGGCCGAGCGGCTGCAGGACGGAGGGGAGCAGGTTTGGGAGGAGGGGGAAGACACAAATCTGAGGGTGTTGCTCTGGTTTCTGCAACAGGGCAACGCGGGGGGACTGCTCACCTCACCACCTGCCCGCTGAGCTGCCGCCGAGGCTGCGGGGTGACTGCAGCAGACAGAGCCGTCAATGGAGCTCCTCTTGAAATAAGGGGGCACAGGTGAAATGGGGGGGGGGGTTACCTGTCGTTGCCGGGGAAGTGATGCCAATGGGCCGAGGAGTGCTACTCCTGCATGGAGAAACACGGGGGGGTGAATGCTGGACGCTCCCCCTTTCCCAGAAGTTAGATGCTTGGGGCTCACCTGCTCGAGCGCCAGGTAGGGGAGACCTGTGGGGAGAAAAGGGGTCAAAGTGGGGAAAACTGGAGTAAAATGGGGCAAGCGGAGGAATAACTGGGGACAGAGGGCAGAAAAGAAGGGTTACTTTAACAAAAGAGGGTGTCAAATGGGGAAAAACAGGTACAGTGGGTAAAGGGGGGCTGAAATCTGAACCTGTCTAAAGTGAGAGGGTGGAGATGGGCCCTTCAGCAGGGGGTACTGGGAGGACAGGAGGAAATGGTTTCAGAGTAGAAGAGGAGAGATTTAGATGGGATATGAGGAACCGTCTTTTACAGTAACGCTGGTGAGGGACTGGCAAAGGTTGCCCAGAGAGGAGGAGGAGGTGGCGGTACCCCATCCCTACACACACACAGTCAGAGGATGGGGCCCTGAGCACCACGCGGAGCCGTGGCTGCCCCTGCTCAGTGCGGGGCCCTTCCAGCTCTAAAGATTCTGTGTTTCTAAAACAGGGAGCTAAACAGGGAAAAACGGAGGGCCAAACTGACAGAGGTTAGATGAGAAAAACGAAGAGTTAAATACAGAAAAACTGGAGAAGAATGAGTCTCAGGTGGAGACAAAGGGGTGAGTGTTAAAGAAGGAAAGGTGACCTCGGCCTCCCGCAGGTGCCTCCGCAGTTCCCCGTTCTCCCTCCGCAGCGCTTCTGCTTCCCTGTGGAAGGGCCGAGTGAGCCTGGGGGGGTGGGGGCACCCCCAGCCATCAGCGCTCACCTCTGCTTGGAGTCCAGCGCCCGGCGGGCGTCACGCAGCGCTGCCTCAGCCCGGCGCGCTGTGTCGCGGTGGGAGGCGAGCAGCAGATCCACCTGAGCCTGCTGGAAGCGCCAGGCCTGAGGGGAGAAAGCTGGGGTTGGCCGGGGGGTGGGGGAGGGGGGCTCACTCATGGTGGGGTTCGCTCACCTGAGAGATGTGGGCCAGGCGCTGCCGGGCGATGGCGGCCGGGCTCTGCAAGAACAGCGTCTCCTCTGGCTGCAGAGGGAGGAGGGGGGGGGAGATATGGGGGGCAAGGAGGCATGGGGTGGGAGGATGAGATGTGGGAGGAAGAGATGGGATGGGAGAGATGGGAGGAAGAGATGGGGGGGAAGGGGACATGGGGTGGGAGGAGGAAAGGGAGACGGGGGAGGAAGATATAGGGGGGAAGGAGGCATGGGGGGGAAGGATGGGGAGGCATGGGATGGGAGGACGAAGGGGAGACATGGGAGGAAGAGGTGGGATGGGAGGAGGAGGATGAAATGGAAGCCACGGGAGGAGGACACGGGCAGGTGCCTTCAGAGCAGCAGCCCGCGGCGTTCCCAGAAGTGTGCGACACAACAGCGGGGTAAGTGCGCAAAGGCGGAGCTGCACGAGGCGTCCCGAAGTGGGAACCCAAAGTGCCGCCCCAGGAGCGTTCCTGGGGGTGGGGGGACGCACTCACCCGCTCGGGGACGGGGAAGCGGCGGCACGCGGCGGCGCAGACGGGGCACGGCCCTGTGGGGGGGCCGCGGTTGGGGGCCGCTCCGAAGCGCGGCACACCCACCCCCCCTCCCCCGACCCAGCGGCCCCACCTGAGCCCGGGCACGCCTCGCACAGCACGTGCCCGCAGCTGGTGACCGAGAAGCGCGCTCCTTCCTGCCGGTAGCAGCGGTTGCAGTGCATCCAGTCCCGGGCGGGGGGGGCGGCCATGGCCGTGAGGAGAAACGGAGCGCGGGAAGCGCCTGAGGGAGAGCGCCCCAACGGCGGGAACGGAGCGCGCGCGGGGGGGGGGGCGCCCGGCTGCCGCCACGGAGCGGCGGGGACGCGCACGGGGACGCGCCCGGCTGCGGTTTTCCCGCCGCTGATGAGACACTTCCCGAGCTTTATTCTGCAATAAACGTTTATTCCCGTCGCTGAGGGCCGTCGCGGCGTCCTGCCAGCCCACCCCTCAGGTGCCTGCGGGGAGAAGCGGCCGCCAAGCGGTGAAGGGAGGCGGGTGCACCCGCACTGCCCCGCAGCACCGCAGCAGCCTCACCTCCTCCGCCCGGCCCCGGCCCAGCGTCCCCTTTGTCACAGGAGTGGGCTCGCTGCCTCCGCTGGGGCTTGGGGGGGGGCAGCTGGCGGCTCCTGTCCGAGGTCCCTGCGGGAGAGGCCCCGGTGTCCCGCACTGCCCCTCCGGAGCCCCACCCCCCCCCCCCAATCTGCCATACCCGCACCTGTAGGAGCGGTGGGCGTGGCCTCCGGGATGGCCCCGCCCCCTCCGTCGCCGCTGCAGTTCTGTGGAGGCCACGCCCCCAACCTGGGCGGGGCCTGGGGACGGGCGCGAGGGGGGGCGGAGCCTCCAGTGCGAAGCCCCGACCCCCCGTCGGTGGGCGGAGCCTGGCGGGCCTCGCCCTGACACTCACCTGAGGGGGCGGGGTCTTCGGGGATGGAAGCCCCGCCCACTCCGCCCCAGGACTGCCGGCGTGGGGAGGGGCTGCGGGGCGGGAACGTACAGTAAGGGAACGCTTTTTGGGGGGGGGGGGGGTAAGAAATAATTCTGGGGAGGGCCTCCTTCACAGAGAGACAGAGCTCAGGGGACCCACGCCTCGTGGGAGGACCCAGTCCGGCAGCTCTGGGCAGGGGGAACCCACCTGGCTCCTCCGCACTCGGGCTGCAGCCGTGCTCCTGGGGATAGGGAGGCACTGTGGGCGGCAGCCTGGGGGGGATGCAGAGCGGGTGACCCCCAGGAACCCTCCCATTGCCCCTTCAACTCCAGGATCCCAAATTAACCCGTTACCTCTACGGCACTCTCCACATTTACCCCCTCTAAAGCACCTGCTGCCGCATTTCAGCGCTCCGTAACACCAGAAGAGCCCAATTGCACCCTGTTACCCCCAGCCCCTCCTCAAACCCCCCCTGCTGAATTCCCAGTTGCCTTCTCCTGGACCTTAATAGCTTCCCCCCTTTGCAATGGGCCCTGATTGATCCCTCCTTCACCACCTCGGGAACGGCCTCTCGCACCCCAGTGCTTCCCCCCCCATCCTCCGTCCCCCAGCTCACCGGCCGAAGTCCTCCTCATGGGGTGAGCCCCGCACCGCCTGCGCCTCGGGGGCCCTGAAGTGCTGAGGGAAGGAGGAGCACGGCGCTTTGAGCGGCAGCCACGCCGGGGGGGGGGGCCTCGGGAAGGGGGCGGGGCCACGTTCTTTTATGGGCGTGGTCGGGCAGCGCGGTGGGCAGGGCCAAGATCGGGAAAGTCGGTGCTCCGGGAGCATGTGGGCGTGGCCACCGGGGGGTGTGGCTCAGGGTTTTGGGTGGGGGCGTGGGGGCGGGGCTATGTGGCTGGGGGCGGGGCTTGATGCCAGCACAGCGTTTCTGCAGTTGGAGTTAAGTCACAGAGGGGCGTGGCCATGTGCTTTGGGGGCGTGGCCATGAGCTTGGGGCGTGGATTTGGGCATGGGGGCGTGGCTTTTGTGCATGGGGCGTGGCTTTGTACATGGGGGCGTGGCTTCATACATGGGGGCGTGCCCAGCAGTGCTCAGAGTTACAAGCCTAAAAGCAGCACCTATAGGACAGGCTATGGGCCTGTGGGTGGGGTGTGGCCTGGTGGGTGGGGCTAAGGGGCAATGGGTGGGGCTAGGGGCAATGGGCGGGGCTCGGTCGTGGTGGGCAGGGTCACTCACCAGTGGGTGGGGCTTGGCGTCCCCCTCTGAGCTCCTAGGGGGCGACGGGGACTCCAGGCCCTCGGACTGGCCTGGGGGCATTGACATGTGCCACGATGGGTAAGAAAGCATGAGGACGCTCAGTGGTGTGAGATGATGCACGGCAATGCAGGTGCTCACCCATGAAGGCAGAAGGGGGACGGGTGCGGCGGCAGCAGCGCCTGTGCCGCTGCAGCGTCGGTGCGTCCTCCGAGGGAAGAACCCCAAAGTCCTTTGGTTTCATCTCAAAGATCGTCACGTGAACCCAACACCCTCAGCTACACCCAGATCCTCAGGGGACCCCCAAAACTCCTTTGCTTCACCCCCATGTATAACCTTCCCCCAGATCCCCCCAAAACTCTCATGGCACCTTTAGTGAAGTCCCCAAGGCCCACGAATTCCCCCCAGATCTGCCCTCTGATCCACGGGACACCCCAAAACTCCATGGCATCCACATCACCCCCGGATTTTGGATGTCCCCCCAAACTCTTGCCCTCCCTCTTACAACATCAATGCCGAGCTCCTCGTCGGTGCTGTTGGAGGGCTCCTGCCCCTGAGGACTCCTTGGATCCTGCAGGTGCTGGGCCTGGAGGCACACGGAAGGATTTCAGAGTGCGGGAGGATATCGTGGGGCTGGGGACCAAAGGAGTGCTGGAGCACTTCAGGGGCTGTTTGTGGACATCAGTGGTGTTGGAGGACCCGAAGGTTGTGGGATGACTGGGAGGATGCTGGAAGGCTTTGGGAGGTTGGAGGACACCAGAGAATGTCGGAGAACCTCGAAGGGTGCTGGAGGACCCAAAAGGTCCTGGAGGACCTCAGTGGGTTGGCGGTTCCCATAGGATGTTGGAGGACCCAATGGGTGTTGGAGGACCTCAGGGAACCAAAGAATCTTGGGGAGTGTTGGTGGGGGCTCGAGGAGGACCAGGGGCTGTAGGAGGAGCGGGGAGGACTCACGAGTGCTTGGTGGACACGGCGCAGCTCCCGCAGCAGCTCCGCCACCACCGCCTGCGTCAGCGACGTCACCAGGGCCAGCTGCACCTCCCTGAGCACGGGAACACGTGGGGTGGTGGCGGCACCAGTGCCCTCCCAGTACCTTCCAGTGCGGCTTAGTCTCTTCCCAGTGCTCCCCGATCCCCTTCTAGTCTCCCGCACACCCCTCCCAGTATGTCCCAGTGCCTCCTGGGTCCCCTCAGCACTCCCCCAGTAACTCAGTGCCCATTCTGTATAGCTCAGCTCCATTTTAGTGCATCCCTGTGCCTCCCTGTACATCCAGGTATATTCCACTACATCCCAGCACCCTGCCAGTGCACCCCACCTGCTGCCAGGGCACCCCAGTGGCTTCCCAGTGTTTCCCAGTGTCCTCACAGTCATTTTGGATCTACCCTGGTGGACCCCCGTGCTCTCCTAGCACATCCCAATCTATCCCAGCCCACTCCAGTGACCTCCTGGTACATCTCAGTGCATTTCCAGTCATTCTTAATGCTATCTGTACCACTCCGACCATCCCGGTGTTCTCCCAGTATATCCCAGTCATTCTCAACACGTCCCAGCATTCCCCAGTGCCCTTCCACGATCCGTCGCTCCCTCCCGACCAACCCGTCCATCCCAGTACTCCCAGTACCCCCAGTGCCCCCTTACCCCAGCTGCTCCCGGATCTCCTCCCCTGCCCGCTCCAGCAGTGCCCCCGGGGCCAGGCCGGGGGGCAGTGGGGGGCGTGGCCGAGGTGCCCCCCCGAGCCACGCCCCCCCAGGCCACACCCCAGCCGCTGTGGCCCGGGGGCAGAGCTCGGCGGCCCGGCCCAGCAGTGCCTCCAGTAGCACCTGGGGAAGGGGACGCCTGGTTGGAAGGGGGCACCTGCCAGGAAGGCCCATCCCTTCCCCGATTGGGGCCGTGGCCACGTCTGAGGGCCTTCAGCATCCCCAGCTCCCCCACTTCCCTCCCAGTATCTCCCAGTTCCTTCTTTGTTCCCTCCCAGCCCCTCCAGTTCCATCCCAGCGCTCCCCAGTTTCTCCCAGCTCCCTCCTTGTCCTCCCCACACCCCTCATTCCCTTCCGGCTCTCCAGCACACTCCTTCGCATCCCTCCCAGTCCCTCCCAGTGCCCCCAGCGCTCACCTCCAGCTCCTTGTCCACAGCCTTGGCCACATCCCCAGCAACGCCCTGCAGGAGGAGCTGCAGCGGCCCCGCCCCAGCCCCCGCCGGTCCCAGCGCTGCCAGGCTGGGGAACAGCTGGGGATGGGGGGGGCACGGGGTCAGGAGGGTGCTCACGTGACCGTGAAGTCATGGGAGGTCATGGGGTCGAGGAGGGGCACGGAGGTCATAGGGGTCACGGGAGTCCAACAGGACTGTGGCAGTCATGAGGTCACGGCGGTCACGGCTCATGAGGTCATAGGGTCACGTGAGGCCATGGGGTGATGAGATCGTGGGGAGGGAAGAAGGGTCACGGGGGGTTCTTACAGGGGTTATGAGAGTCACGGCAGTCATGGGACAATACGGGGGGCCACAGGAGTGAGGGGGGTCGTGAGCTTATGGGGTGATGGGAAGTCAGAGGAGTCTTGGGGTACCATGGGGTTCATGGGAGGCCATAGGGGTCACTGGGGTGGCAGGGGAGCAGTGGGATTCACAGGTCATGGGGATCGTGGGGAGGTCATAGGGTCAGGGGAAAAGCTGGGGCCCACGGGGGTGTCAGCCGCCCGGGGCTGGTTCTGTGTGAGTCAGACAGTTCTGCTCCGATGGGATCGCTGGGGTTGATGAGGGATTTCTGGGTCACTGTGGGGGTTCAATTTGGCGGTCATGTGCTTCAAATCTGGGGGGGAGGGAGGGGTGGGGGACGTTGGGGTCCCGTGGATGTTCCCGGGGTTCTCTGAGGGCTCTACTTCTTTTTGTGGGAGAAGATGCTTCAGTGTGGGGTCGGATGCTGCAGTGTGGGCTCCGTGGTGCTGGGGGTTCTGCAGCGTCGGGGCTGCGTGGGGGTGCGCGGACCCCAATTGCCCGTGCCGGGTAAGTGCCGTCGGGGTGCTCACCGCACGGGCGTTCCTGGCTTCCCGCAGCAGCTCCTGGGCCTCTGCAAGGTCACGCTGTGCCCCTGGGTGCCCCCGCAGCCCCCGCGCCGCCGCCTGCACGCGTCCGCTCAGCCGACAGAGCATCTGCAGCACATCCCCTTGGCAACAGCCCTGGCAACTGGCAACCGTCCCGGCATCCCCTCAACAACTGCCCCAGCACCTCAGCAACCTCCCTGGCAGCCGCCCCAGCATCTCATCCCCATCACCACCCCACCGTCACCCCAGCTTTCTGTGGGGAGCACTTCCCGCTCCCCCAGCGACCGCCCGTCCTTGCAGCTGCTCTGACGCCCTGTCCTCTCTTGGCAACCCCTCCCGCAGCACCGCCACATTCCGCCCTTACCCCCTGCAAAGCACCGCTGCAATCCCTCAGCAGCACCGACGATCACCCCAACAGCTGCCCCAGCGCCCGCCCTGGTCCCGAGCGCCCTTCTGGCCACTACCCCCACATCCCTCTCGCTTCCCACATCTGCCCCACAAGTCAGCCCCACGTCTGTCCTCTCCTGCCCCACAGGTGCCCCCATGTCCGCAGGTCCCCATGCCGTGGGGATTACTTGCTCGGCCGTGCTGGTGACAATGCCGCGCTGCAGCCGCAGCACCTGCTCCGGAGGCACCTTGGGACCGCGGCCGTTGCGGAGGAGGCACCATTGGATCTGCAGGAAGGAAATTGGGACGCCTGAGACTCAGCAACACCAATTTTAGGGAAGCCCAGCTGCCCCCACCCACCCACCTGCTGCCAGCCGGTGTCTGTCCGCTCCGGGGCACTGCGGTAGGCGGACGTGAGGTCGCAGAGGGGAAGAGCCATGAAGGTCAATGTGTGGTTGCTGTTGAGAAGACACAGACCCACGTGGGATTCCGCTGACCGATACACAGAGGGTTGGCTGGTCTACAGCTGGTTAATCACTGCAGAGCCAGTTGAGCAGACCGGGTCCCGCTGACTGGCTTGAAATGAGCTGACTGGTCTAAAGATGACTGACCCGTCCAGAGATGGTTGCCCAGCCTAGAACCAGCTGACTAGCTGAGGTCCCGTTGGCATCTTTTGAATGAGGTGACTGCTCTGAGATAGTCGTCCGGTCTAGACATGTTTGACCAGTATAGAAACAGTTGACTGGCTGGGATGCAACTGAGCAGCTTGGGATGAGTTGTCTGGTCTAGACGCTGTTGACCAGTCTAGAACCGCTTTACCAGTTGGGAACCCATTGACTTGACTGGGATGGGTTACCCTGTCTGGAGCCTGCTGAGCAGTTCAGAGCCAGCTGACTGGTTGGTAACTCACCAACCTACATGGAATAGCCAGCTGCTCAGTCTAGAACTGACAAGTAGGTCCAGAAGGTGGTTGACCTGTCTGGAGATCCAGCGGTCACGTCCAGACCTGGTGTGCTGTCTGAACCTGGTGCTCCCCTGCTCCAGATGCGGTGCCCACCTGCAGGGTAACATGCTGGTGGTCCCACTCACCTCTCCATGGCCCTGGCGATGTCCTGGAAGCCCACAGCGGTCGTGTTGTTCCTGTCCCAGCTGAGGCTCCTGCCACGGGATCACAAGTGACGCTGTGGTGGACGGAGCACCCCTGACCCCCCCATGAAACCACCGCCCACCGCAGGGTGCTGTTGATCTGCAGGGCCTTGGCCAGCATCTTGGCACCCATGTCCTCCATGAGGTTCCCGCTGAGGTCCACTTTGGCCAAGCAGGCGTTGCTGCCCAGAGCATTCACCAGGATACAGGTCCTGGCCTTCAGCCTCGATTCAGCCACGGACAGTGACTGCAGGGACTTACGGAGAGGGCAGAGGGGACGTGAGATGGGGCCGGGGGGACCCACACGAGTGGATGTCCACCCGCCATCCCCCCGTCCCCTGGGGAACTTACACAGTCGTCTTCCTGGATGACCTGGACCAGCTTGTGGAGGATCTCCTCCAGCGTTCTGATGGGGGGAGAAAAAGCGGTGGGATACGGACACAGCCTGACCCACCGGGTCCCAGAGGACGTCCGTGGGCACTGTGGGGTCTTGGTGGGCCTCCACGGACACGGTGTGGCCTATCAGGTCTCGGTGGGCTCCCGTGATGCAATTTTGGCCATAGGAACTAAGTGGATCTCCTTGGACTCAGCCCACCAGTGGCTCCGGTTTACCTTACCCAGGCCCACTGGGGAAGGGCGCCTTCAGAAGACCCAATGGGAGCAGGGAGAGTCCACCAGAGGCACTCACCGTGCTTTGACGCTGAAGTTTTTGCCCAACCACAGATGCTTCAGGGCCTTGTTCCTCCCCAGGGCTGGTACGAGCGTCAGCAGATCAGCGTCAAAGCCTGAGAGCAGCGTGGGGAGAAACTGCAGATGGCGGCGGGGCTCCAGGACACAGCCCACGATGGGGTCTCTCCCTCTTCTCACCGTTGTCTGAGAGGTCCAGGCTGCCAACAGCACTGATGCCCCCCAGCAGCTCCTCCAACACACGAGCGCCCGGAGAGCGGAGCTGGAAGATGGCACGAAGAATTGGGCAGAGATGGAGAAGGACATGAAGGGCAGAGCCCCCACGCGGTGCTTCCCCCTTTGGGCCACATCCCCACCTCACAGCCGCTCAGGTCCAGGTGGAGGTCGCTCAGGTGGGTGTTGGTGGCCAACCCCTGCAGGAGAGACCTGGGGAAGGCACATCGCGATGCGCCCGCATCTCACCTCCCCAAAGGGCAGAGGGCCGCCCCGGGGCACGGCGCTTACCTGAGAGCGTCAGGAGGCAGCCGCACACCCGCCAGGCTGATGTGGGACAGGGCAAAGGTGCTGCAGAAGAACTGCTGCAGGGTGGGAGGGACACCGCGCGTCTTCCTGGGGGGGTGGAAGCAGGGCCCCATCAGCACTACCCATCTGGGGTCAACAACGCACTCCCTGGGACAACCAGTTGGGTCAAAACCCAATGGACAACCGATGGACCAACCCTCGGACACCCAACAAAGTTCTTGACCACCTAGTGGGGTTCCTGACCACCCAGTGGGGTTTCTGACCACCCTATGGGGTTCCTGACCACCCAGTGAGGTTTCTGACCACCCAGTGGGGTTTCTGACCACCCAGTGGGGTTTCTGACCACATAACAGGATGTTCAACCACCCAGCGATGTTCCAGATCACCCAAGAGCTCGGCCAGTTGGGTGCTCCAATGCTCAGAGGGGTCCTTCCATTACTCAGTGGGCGCTCGAGCACCCAGAGGCATTTCTGGAGGGGCCAATAGGGCTCTCCAGCGCTGAGGGGTTCTCTACCACCCAACGCGGTGCTCCAGCACACAGCGGGACACCACCCACCCCACGGCACTCCCGACAGCCCACGTGTCCTCGTGACTGGCCAGTAGGGTACTCCGACTCAATGGGCTCCCAACCACCTCCCCAGGCCCCGCCTGCCCCCGCCCCACAGCCACCATCGACATGTGGGGCAGGAGCTGACCGGTGGCAGAAGCTGTTCCCGGCCACGTTGAGGTAGCTGAGCCGTGAGCAACAGCCGTGCAGCAGCGCCCCGAAGAGCTGGGAGGCACAAGGGGGCCATCAGCCCCACGACTGCCCCACGGCAGCCCCACGGCGACCCCACAGCCCCTCACCACATCAAGGGCGCAGTCAGTGGAAGCCAGGTCAAGGTGCAGGAGGGCGTTGGGTTGGGCCAGGAAGGCAAAGAGGTCCTGGAGGTGCGGAGTAGGGCCTGACCCCATGGCTGCCCCGCAGCATACCACCCAGCCCCATAGCACCACACCCCCCATCCAGCCCCAGAGCACCCATCCAGCTCCACAGCACCCACCCGTCCCCATTGCATACCAGAGCACCCTGCCCCACGCCCCCTCTCCAACCCCACAACAACTTCCCCAGACCCACAACTCCTGCTCCAGCCCATAGCACCCCCTCCAACACCACACAGCCTATCCAACTCCATAGCACCACTCCGGCCCCATAGCATATATCCAAACCCCAGCATCCCTCATTGCCCTTCCCTGCCCCACAGCCCCATCCCGGCCCCACAGCACCCCATTCCCATCCTACAGCGCCGTGGGGGCTGCCCAGCAGCCCAGGATTGTGTCCCAGGTCCAGCAGTTGTAGGGCACTGCGGAAAGCGGGGTTTGCGCCCAGCGCCCGGCCCAGCGCTGCCAATCCTGTGGGGCAGGTGTGGGGTGCAGTACCCATGGAGGAGACCCACACGAACCCACGGAAGCACAGAGAACCACAGCACACATGAGCACCCCAATATTTCCACGGGCAGCCCAATATCCCCAGGGCACTCCCCAGATCCCAGAGAGCATTGGCTTCACAGCAATAACCTGACTGCATGTAGGGTGCCCCCCACCGCTGCAGAGCCATTCCAGGAACCCACTGACCCCCCACCAACCCAGAGGGGTCACCAGAACCTCCCTGGGCCCCCCAGCACCTCCACAGACACTGCCATATCCCTGCGGGGCTCCGCATTACCCAACAGGTCTCCTTAAAGCTGTGGGCACCCCAAAACCAGAAGACACTCCAATATCCTCATGGGCACCCAGCAGCCCCACGGGTCCCCACCACACCACAGGGCACCCCAAAACCCTATGGGTCACCCAATAGCCCCTTAGTACCCTTTCTCCTCCCTCATATCCCCTCCAGCACTGTATACCCCCTCCCCACCCTCACCCCACACCGCCAGGCAGCGCTGCCGTCCTCACCTCGTGCCCCCAGGCCGCAGTGGGGCAGGCGCAGCCGCCGGAGTCCCCCTGGCAGCCCCAGGAAGCGCTGACTCAGCGCTGCCAGCCCTGGGAGGGGATCCCGAAATAGAGGGGGACCACAGAATAAGGGCAGATCCCAAAAGTTTGGGGAACAGCAAAGAAGGGATCTGGGGGTGGGGGGGAACCGGGGACTCAGGGGATTTGGGGCCAATCTGGGGGACTTGTGGGGGCAGTGGATGCCTTGGAGTGGAAGGGGGGAGTGTGAGCTTCTAGGGGGATTGCTGGACTAGGGTGATGGGATTGGGGGGCAGCTGGGCTGCAGTGGGGCACTCGGGGTGGGATTCGGAGGAAGAACTCTCAGGGTGCAAGGAGAGGACCTGAGGAGCATTGGGGGAATTGGGGTGTTCTGGGGAGATTGGTGAGGTGCTGTAAGCGGGGCTGGGGTGCGGTAGGGATTCTGGGGAGCAGTGAAGGTGTGGGGGTCACCTTTGTCCCCCAGGGGTCCGCGGGGCAGCTCCAGGCATCGCAGCGGTGGGTCTGGGTGCGCCGCCAGCGCCGCTGCCAACCGCGAGGCAAAGTCCCTTGGGGGAGAACGCCAAATTTGGGCACCCCCAAACCCTGAAACACCCCCAAATCTCACCATAAACCCCCCCCAAAACCCACCAGGAACTCTCTCAGAACACGAAATCCACCCCGCATTCCCCCAAGACCTTCCCCAAGTGCTCCTCGCGCACCCCAACCAAAAAGGAATCGCAGTGCCCTCCATCCCACCCCCCATAACCTCACCACCCCACAGCCTGAGGGCACATCTCCCATTTCCCACCCCCCAGGAACATCCCAGTGCCCCATGGGATCCTCCCCACACGCCCTCGAGATCTCCCACTTAGATCTTCCCCCTCCATACAAATTCCCAATGTGCCAAATCCCTTTAAGCCCCCATCAATCCCCCACAGCGCCTCCAAAATCCGCCTCCAAACTCCGAACTCCGCCCCAAAAGCCACAGATATTTCCCCACCCACATTTTCGGTGCACCAGCAAATGTGGGACCCCCAGAAATCCGTCCGAAATCCCCCCAGACAACGTTCCAAATTTCCCCCAAACCTCTCACAGTCCCTCCCCCCCCCCCACCGCACCCCCCAGTTTTATTTCAGGTACTCCAAAGTCCTTCAAAATACCCCTAAAGGGTCCCCAACCACCCCCAAAATCCCCCACATTTCCACAATCCCCACCAAAGAAGCTCCCAGATGCCCTGGACCCAAAAACCCCATAACAATCCGCCCCAGATCGATGAAAAAATCCACACCTCCCTCCACAATTTCCCAACGTTGCCCTGAAAATCCCCCCCCGCCCTTAACATTTCCCCCATAGAGACAAAATCCCCCCCCCACCCCGAATCCATTCAAACCAACCAAAACTGCCCCAGAACTCAATGAACCCCCCCAAATCAACACCAATCCCCCCAAAATCAACCCCAACCTCCCAAAATCATCTCCAGACCCCCAAAAATCAATCCAACCCCCCAAAATCAGCCCTGATCTCCCCAAAATCAACACCAATCCCCCAAAATCAAACCCAACCCCCAACCTCCCAAAATCAACACCAATCCCCCCAAAATCAAACCCAAACCCCCCCAAAATCAACCCCAACCTCCCAAAATCAACCCCAATCCCCCCAAAATCAAACCAACCCCCCCCAAATCAATGCAAATCTCCCCAAAATCAATACCAATCCCCCCAAATCAACCCCAAGCCCCCCAAAATCAACCCCAATGCCCCCAGCTCCCACAGCAGTGTCCCCAAATCCCCCACATCGCCCAAACCACTCCACTCGAATCCCCTGAATGCCTCCAAGACGTCTGAAATCCTCCCCCAAATCTCTGCAGAACCATTCCAACCCCTTCCACACCACCCCCCCCAAATCCCACCCCTTCCATTTCGGGGTGCACACCCCAAATCCCATGGGAGCGACCCCGAGCGTACGCGTTTAACCCCACGTTGTCCAGGATCAGCTCCTCCAGCGCGGGCGAGCGGCGCACGGCGTGCAGGACCTGCGCCTGCACCTCGCTGCTCTGCACCACAGCACGGGAGACCCCACAGCGTTGGAGGCAGCACCCCCCAACACGGGGACCACCCCGAGAACCGCGGGGGGGGGGGAGGGGGCCCAAAAACAGGAGTGTGGGGGGTTAAAGGGAAGGAGGGACTCCTCAAGCGGTACAGAAGTGGGAATCCCCAGAACTGAGGGGGCCCGAAACTTGGGGACCCCGGCACAGGATGGAGGAGCCTGTGGGAACCCCAGCGCTGATTCTGAGATGGAAGTGAGGTGTCGGGGGACCCCGAAAATGGAGGGAGATGGAAATTGCATCAAGAAGGCACGCTGATGAGCACGGCATGAGCACGCGGACAGAGGGCTCCCCCAGAACGGGGCAATACGGTTGGGGGACTCCAAACGTGGGGGTTCGGGAGGGGGAAAAGGAGCGGCGGGATCCCAAATGGCGGCTGTGGGGCGGCCCCGGGTTCGGGGTACCCACCAGGCGAAGGTCACGGCAGCACAGCCCCCGGAACCAGCGGTTGTAGCCCAGCGCTGCCACTGCCAGCGCCAGCTCCCTGCACCAGTGCCGCCAGTAAGCGCCCAGTAACTCCTCCGTGCCTCCCAGTATCCCTGAGCTGCCTCCCAGTGCTCCCAGTAAGCACCAGTGCCCTCCCAGCAGGCCCCCCACTGCCTTCTCAGGCCCCCCCTCCCAGTGCTCCTCCCCCCCGGTGCCACCCACCGTTCCCAGACCCCTTCCAGTGCCCCCATTTCCCCCTCCCGCGCCTCCCAGTAGCCCTGAGCTGCCTCCCAGTGCTCCCAGTAGCACCCAGTCCCTCCCAGTGCCACCATCACCGGCTCTCCAAGTGGCTGAAGTCCCGCAGGTCGAAGCATCGCCGCTCCCCCGCATGGTACAGCGTGTCCACGTCCTGGGGGGGACCCCAAAACCCCCATAGCCCCCCAGAGACCCCCCCCGGAAAAAAGCATAGACCACACAGACCCACCCGACAGCACTGGCCCACAGGACCCCAAAAACCCTCCCAGAGACCCCCTAAGGGTCCCCCAAAGGACCCCCAATGTTCCCCAGTCACCCCCACTGAGCCCCGAGTCCTCTGCCGACGCTGTCATTGGTGCTGAACCCATAGACCCCTCCCCCCCTAAAATCACATCCTATGCTTCCCAACACTGCCAAATCCCCCACATTTATCCCCACAGATCCCTCAGGACGACAGAGTCCACTCAGACCCCCCCGGACCCCGCCAGGACCCCCAGAAGTTTCTCCATAGACCCCCCCTAGGAATGCCACAGAACCCCCCCATGAAAGCTTCTCATAAACCCCACAGATCCAACACCCCACGTACCCGCTTAAAGACTGCCCCCAAAGGCCCCAGGGACCCCATAGACCCCCCCAAAGCCCCCCCAGGGACCCCACAGATCCCCCAAAGCCCCCCCAGGGACCCCACAGATCCCCCAAAGGCCCCCAGGGACCCCACAGACCCCCCCAAAGCTACCCCCCAGAGAACCCCTAAAAGCCCCGCAGCCCCCAGTTCCCTCCACACACCCACTGCACCTCCTCCCGGCAGCTCAGCCCGTTGTAGTCACACAGTGCCGCGTACGTGTCCGAGAAGCCCCCTGTTGGGGGGGGGGGGAGGGGGGAAAGAAAGGGAGGGGGGGGGCGGAGAAGGCGTGGCCCCTCTTGTCCGCGTCCCCTCCCCCGGCCACGCCCATCGGTGACAAAGCCACGCCCCTTACAGCAAACCCCGCCCCTTTCCAGCAAACCCCCGCCCCTTCCAGCATCTCACGGCACTCCCCATCAGTACAGCAGTCCCTGAGGTCATGCCCCCATCCCATAGGCCACGCCCGTTCTCCGTAAGCCACGCCCCTTTCCAGAGGCCACGCCCCTCACCGCAGACGCTGGGGCCGCTGGAGGCGGAGCTCTCCGACGTGGGGGAGGTGTCGAGGGGCGGGGCCGGGGGGAGGGTCCAACTGGGGGTGGGGAGAAGCGTGAGACCCCCACCCCACACCCCCCAGACCGTAACCCCACCGATGTTTCCCAGGACATCCATCCCCGTCTCGGTTCATCCCGGTACACCTCAGGCACCACTATTGCAGCCACCCCAGAGCCCTCCCCGTACATCCCAGTGCCCCCAGTCCCCGCTCAGTCCATCCCAGTATAACCCAGTGCTGCCTAAATCCCCCCCAGACCACTCCCAGTATACCCCAAATCCCCTTCCTCTCCCTCCTGCTTGTTCTTAATGCCTCCTAGTCCCCTCCCTGTCCCCCCCCACTCTACCCCAGCCCTCTCCCAGTATATCCCAGTATGGCTCACACAGGGGGAGCGCAGGGCAGGGCCCTCCCCAGGGCAGCTCCCAGCTCCCGGGCCAGGCAGGCGGCAGCAGCAGGGGTGGCAAGGGCCAGGGCCAGGGGACCCCGCTCCGTGTCCAGGCGCACCTAGGAACTGGGTGTACTGGGAGGCATTGGGGGAGGGGAGGGGGGGGGTCCTGGGGGGATTTGGGTTCTCTAAGAGGGATGGAGGAGAATGGGGAGGGAGCTGTATGTACTGGAAAGGCACTGGGATATACTGGGAGGGGCTAGGAGAGACTGGAGGTTTACAGGGAGGTACTGAAACGCAGTGGGAAGACACTGGGATGCCTTGGAAGTAAAGATGGCATACTGGGAGGGAGACTGGGAGGATGGGCGATAACATACTGGGAGGGAGACTGGAGGATGAGGACAGAGCGGGACGCGTCCTAAGGGGGACTGGGGGGACACTGAGAGGTGAGAGGAAGGCGCTGGGAGGGAAGTGGAGGCTGGCTGGTTCATACTGGTCCATATTGGGAGGCAATGGGATATACTGTGAGGGCCTGAGAGGCACAGGAGGTCACCGGATGAAGACTGCAGGCAGTGGAGGGCCACTGGTCCATACTGGTCCATACTGGGACGCATTATGAGATCAAGGAATGACTTGGGGAATCGTTATGGGGTACTGGCAGTCACTGGAAAGGCACTGGGACACCCTGGGGGGCTGGGATGTATCCTGGGCAAGTCGTGGGAGTCACCGGTCCATACTGGCCCATACTGGTGTGCACTGGGAAGGGGCGGTACCTGGGTGGGGCTGGTGGCGCTGATGCAGCGGATCTCCAGCACGCTCAGGGAACCCTCGGCCTGGCAACAATAGGAACCTCTGTGCAAATGGGAGGGCAGGCGGGCGTGCAAATCCACGTGGGAATTCTTGTGCGAACAGACATGAAAGGGCGTGGCAGCGTGGGAACGCTCGTGCAAGAGGATGGAGTCCGTGCAACCCCTTGTGCACGTGTCTGTGCAAACCCTGGCGCAAATTACGTGGAAATTCCCACGTGAGCCCTCACGGGAACATTTGTGCAAAACGTGACATGAACCCTCGTGCAAATGCTCGTGTAAATGCTTGTGCAAATGCTCATGCAAATGCTCGTGCAAATGCTCGTGCTAGGGAACAGACCCACGCAGACCCTCCCGCGGTCCCTTGTGCCATGGGATGGGCTCTCTCAGGTCGCTCTGAACGCCCTCGTGCAAAGCATTGTGCAAGTCCCCGCGAACATCCTCACTCGAGCGCGTTCACCCACGCGGGTTCCCACGGAGGGCTCACCTTGGCCGGAGCCGTGGGGCCGAAGAGGTGCAGGCGCCAGGCGGTGAGGGCCTGGGGGGCAGAGGCTGGCACCCGGCGCTCCCAGTGCCCCCAGTAAGAGCTCGGCCCCCTCCCAGTGCCCTCCGGTGCTCCCAGCCACCTCCCAGAGCCGCCCAGTTGGCCCAGTTCCCTGCTGGGTGCCACCGACCTCCCTCCCAGTGCCTCCTATTTCCCCTTCAGGCGGCTCCGTTCTCCTTCCCAGTACCTCCCAGTGCCTCCAGCCCCTTCTCAGTGTCCTTATTTTAAGTCCCAGTGCCTCCCAGTGCTCCCAGTAACTCTCAGCCCGTTAACAACAAATGCCCCAGACCCCCTTCCAGTGTCCCCATTCCCTCTCCCGGCACCCCTCCAGCTCACTCCCAGTATTTCCAGCGCTGCCAGCACCCCCCAGGTCCGTCCCAGTGCCCCCAGCCCCCCCCAGTTCCCACCAGGATCCGCTCCTCCAGCCGCCGGGGCTTGGTCTCCAGGCGGGCGCGCAGCAGCAGGTGGATGCGGGGCCGCCCCAGGGCCCGGCGGATGCTTTCTGAATGGGGTTGTGGGGATGAGGGGGAAGGATCGATCCCAGTAACCCCCACCGTGCCCCGGCGCTGCCCCCTCCCCGCTCCCCGTTCAGCGCCGGGGTCAGCACCGCGGACAGCGCCCGCTCCGGGGCCGCGCGCCGCGCTTCGGGGGCACGGAGGGGGGAAAAGGGGGGGGGGACTGGGAGCTCCGGGGGGTTATGGGAGGATGCGGGGGGTTCTGGGGTCTGGGGCGTCACGGCGGGACGTGGGGAAGCATGCAAAGGATGTGGGGGGAGGTTATGGCGCATGGGAGTTAATGGGGGGGATATTGCATCCGGGGGGGCCACGGAAGGGCTGTAGGTGTCTTATGGGATGATGGGGGGACGCTGTGGGGTGACTGGGGTGGGATTAGGGGGCGGCCATGGAGGGGTTTGGGGGGGTTGGAGAGTGTAAGGAGGGGAGTTGGGGTGACGGGGAGGGGAGACAGAAGGGATGTGGGGATTACGGGGGTACAGAGGGCGATAGGGGGGGTAAGGAGGGATCGCGGTGCCTCCATAGGAAGAATATGGATCACTATGGGGCGATGGAGAGGAGCACTGAGGAGAACTGGGGGGACGTGGGGTGACTGGAAGGGGATGTGGAAGGATACGGGGTGAGTTATGGGGGCCCTGAGCCCACAGGAGTTCGTGAGGGAAGATATGGGGGGGAAGGAGGGGAAACTGAGAGATCTGGGGGGAAATGTGGGGACCTGGGTAGGGTGTGAGGGGAAATAGAGGGAAATGGTGGACGGATTGCGGGGAAATAGCAGCGTTTAATCGGGATCTGAGAGCAAATGGGGAGACGGGAGGGGAAATGAGGGGAGCTGGGTGGGATTCAGAGGCAAAGGGAAGGATAAGATGGAAAACGGAGGGGATGTAGGGCGAAATCGGAGGATTCTGAGAGGGCTGGGGGTGAAATGGAGGGATATGGGGGCGCGGGGTGAAACGGGGGGTGTGGGGCGCGGGGTGAAACGGGGGGTGTGGGGCGCGGGGTGAAATGGGGGGTGTGGGGCGCGGGGTGAAATGGGGGGTGTGGGGCGCGGGGTGAAATGGGGGGTGTGGGGCGCGGGGTGAAACGGGGGGTGTGGGGCGCGGGGTGAAATGGGGGGTGTGGGGCGCGGGGTGCCGGTACCTTGCAGCTCCCGGGACACGTCCCCCGCCGGCGGGGCCATGCCGCGGCCGAGAGGACCCGAGCCGAGCCGAGCGCGGCCGGAAGTTCCCGAGCGGTGCCGGAAACGTCCGAAGGAAGCCGAGCGCAGCCCGGCTCTTCCTGGTGCGTCCCGCAGGAGCCCCCTCCCCGGTGTCCCCAGTATCCCCAGTATCCCCGCAGTGCCCCCCCCCAGTACCCACCCAGTGCCCCCCATTCCCCAGTACGGCCCACTGCCCCCAGTGCCTCCTGTAGGAGCTCAGCCCCCTATTCCCCTGGTAGCCCCCCATAACGCCCGGCTCCTCCCAGCCCCCCGACTCCGTTCCCCCGTCCCTGTCGCCCCGCCCCCCTGCCGCCCCCCCCGTCGTCCCTCCCGACCCCCCCCAGCGCTCCCGGCCCCTCCTCCCGGCCCCTCCCCTCGCGGGGCAAAGGCCGTGGGGCGGTGCGGGGCGGTGCGGGGCGATGTGGGGCGCTATGGGGCGAGCGGGACTGCGGGCTCTGTCCGGGGGGGGTGCCCCGAATTCCGGGAGGGTCCTGGAAGGGAAAGTGGCTCTGGTGACCGCCGCCACCGACGGGTGAGTGACCCGCCACGCCCCACGGCCCCTCCACTCCCCGCTCCCATCTCCCCCTGCCCCACCAGTGACCCATAACCCCGTACGTCCCCTTCACCACCCCGAAGACCCCCCCGGTGGTCTCCTCACGAACCCCTCCGTAGCCCTATCAACCCGCAATCCCCAGATCCTCCCTGCACCCCCCGTGCCCCCCCGTAACCCTTTTGACTCCGTAGACACTTCCCGAGTTCCTCCGTTTCCCCATTCCCTCCCCCGTCAACCCATTTATGCCCACGTCCCCATGAGCGCCCCGTGCTCCCCCGAGGACCCCTGTCCCTGTAGTGTCCCCGTTCCTGCCCGTAGGATCGGGCTGGCGGTGGCGGAGGGGCTGGGGGCGGCGGGGGCCCGGGTGCTGCTGAGCTCCCGGCGTCAGCCCCACGTGGACGCGGCCGTGGAGCGGCTGCGGGCCCGGGGAATGGAGGTGCGTGGGGTGGTGTGCCATGTGGGGAAGCCCCAGGACCGGCAGCGCCTGGTGCAGACGGTGAGCGGACGTGGGGCGACGAGGGGCGGTGGGGCTGGGAGGGAGCTGTGGGGAGCTGGGGTGCAGTGGTGAGCAATAGGGCTACGGGGGCAGTCGGTCTGTGGGTGCCTGTGGGGTTATGCTGGGTCAGTGGGGCTATGAAGATAATGGGGTGATTGGGGGGCTGTGGGGTGCAGTAGGGCTGTGGGGTGCAGTAGGGTTATGGGGTGCAGTAGGGCTATGGGGTCCCACGGGGTCACAGAGCTCTGTGCACAGGGAGGTCCCATAGCGTTATAGTGCACCACAGAAGTTACACTGTTCTGTGGAGAGTTTTTGGGGGACCGTCACTCTGTGGGGTGTGTGGGGTTCCCATCCTTCCAGGGGGCTCTATGGGGAGGGTAGTGGGTCTGTGAGAAGTCCCACGGGGTTATGTGTCACTGTGGGGTTCCATTGCTTTGTGGGGGATCTGTGGGTCTGTGGGGGCCCCACTGATCCACGAGGGGCTGTGGGTATCCCGTGGGGTTACGGGGTCACCCTGTCGGTCTTTGGGGGTCCATTACTCTTTGGGGTGACTCCCCCTCCAGGCTCTGGACACCTATGGTGCCATCGACATCCTGGTCTCCAACGCCGCCGTCAACCCGGTCATGGGCAGCACCCTGGAGGTGGAGGAGGAGGCCTGGGAGAAGGTGACCCCTCCCCACCCGAGCCCTCCCCCCCCCAACCACAGCCCTCTGACCGCTCCCTGCGGCTCCGCCCCCCCAGATCTTCCAGGTGAACGTGACAGCGGCGGCGATGCTGGTGAAGCTGGTGGTGCCCCACATGGAGAAGAGGGGGTGAGAAGGGGGCGGGGCTACGTGCAGGGGGCGGGGCTACGCGTGGACGGGGCGCGCATAGGCCACGCCCACCTCACGTGCTCCGTCTCTTCCCGCAGCGGGGGGGCCGTGGTGTTGGTGACGTCGCTGGCCGGGTTCGTGCCCTTCCCGGTGAGCGGGGGGGCGGGGGCACAAGGGGTGCCGGTGGGAGGGGGTTTGGGGTGGGGGAGGGGACGCGGAGCGGTCACCGCTGTGCCCCGCAGGCGTTGGGACCCTACAGCGTGAGCAAGACGGCGCTGCTGGGGCTCGTGAAGGTGTTGGCCCCGGAGCTGCGCGCACGCGGGGTGCGCGTCAACGCCGTCGCCCCCGGCCTCATCCAGACCCGCTTCAGCGCTGCAGTGAGGGCGGGGCTGCCGGGGGGCGGGGCCGGGGTGGGGGGCGTGGTCTGGGTTGGGGGCGGGGCACCCCGGGCCTCATCCAGACCTGCTTCAGTGCTGCCGTGAGGGCGAGGCTTTCCGGGGGGCGGGGCCTGAGCTTTGGCTTGGTCTGGAGGAGGGGGCGTGGTCTGGAGGAAGGGGTGTGGTCTGGAGGAGGGGGCGGGGCACCCCAGGCCTCATCCAGACTCGCTTCAGTGCTGCCGTGAGGGCGGGGCCTCGGGAGGGCGGGGCCTGGGGAGCGGGGGGCGTGGTCTGGCTCTGGGGGCGGGGCCTGGGTTGGAAGGGCCGTGCAAAGGGGCTTCTGTCGGGAGCGGCCGTGGCGTGGGCGGGGCCTCCGGGTGGCGGGCGGTCTGGTGACCAATGGGAGGTCAGGTAGGGTGGGTGGGGCCCCGCGGTGGGCGGGGCTTGACGTGTCGCTCTCTTGCAGCTGTGGGAGGACGAGGCCACCAGGGAAGGGGTGATGTCCTCCATGGGCATCGAGAGGTGGGAACGGCTCCGAGAGCCGCAGCGTGGGGCCGGGGAGCCGTGCGTGGCGGCGGTGACGCGGCCTTAACCCCGTGCTCCCCTCCCGTGTCCCCAGGTTGGGAACGCCGTCGGACGTGGCCGACGTGGTGACGTTCCTCTGTTCCCCCGCCGCTTCCTACGTGGTGGGCGAGACCGTGGTGGTGGCCGGCGGGGCCCCCTCGCGCCTCTAGGGGACCCGAAGGGACGGCAGCGCCATGTGGCACATGGGGGTGCTGTGTGGGGGACGGCGGTGTCTGCAACCGAGCTCTGGGGACATCCCGTAGGATCCTGAGGTTGAGTCGGGGCCGATGAGGGACCTATGGGGCACACGTAGGTGTACAGGAGGCGCGTGGGGCCGTCCAGGGCGGAGCTGGGGCCTCACAAACCTCCTGGTGCGCCACAGAGGTCTTTGTAGGCCCCGCTGTCCCCTTGGTTGTCCCCATAGCACTTCCAGGGGGATCGGCAGGGAACGCCGAATCCTCCATAAGCGTCTGGGGACATCTGGGCCATCTCTAAGCAATACTGAGGGCTGTATGGCGTGTTTGGGGACATCCGTGAGGGAGACCATGGCCTGCAGAGGAATGTAGAGGACGTGCAGGGGCACTGAGGCCAATATGGGGCGCTCGGGGCGATCTGTAGGCACATGGAGGCCCATGGGGGCACCCACGGGGACACTGGGATCCATAGGGGATATTCCAGGAGTTATCAGGCAGATCTGGGGTCACTTTGGCACTTTTGGATCCCCCAATAAATGCACTCACGCTGCCCTGGTTACGGCTCAGAGCTTTCTGTTGGAGCCGTCGTGGAGCGCCGTCACAGTGCTCCACGTCTGGACGCTGTTGAATTTTCTTGAGGCATTTTCCTGAGGTGTCTGCTTCTTGGACCCCCCCCGGGGCCCCCTGCAATATCCCCATTTCCTCATGCTCCTGTTGGCACTAACAAGCGGCATAAAGGCAATTAGCAGGGCCCGTTAATTTCCATGGAGGGAGGAGTGGGCGCAGTGAGAGGCGTCAGCGCGGCCCGGCAGTGCCCCTCGTGGCTGGGGACACCGCGGGACGCGACCTGTCGGCCAACGTCTGCTTCTGGGAGAAAAACCACCACCAACAGCCCCAGGAAACGTGAGGAATAACAGCAAGGCAAGCAGAAAATAAATACTGCAGGAGAAATAAGGAGAGCAGGGCATCAGATGGCAGTGGGAGAAAAACAAAGGGGAGCAGTGCACCCCTTTGTGAGGAGCACAGAAAGGGCTGAGGGACATCCACAGTGAGATACGATACCCAACCTGAGCCCCCCCAGAGCCGGGGCCCCCTTCCCCCCTTCCTTCCCCCCACACAGTGCACTGCCTTCACCTGTGTTCCCATGGCTGGCTCAGTGCTCACCTCAGGTGATCTATCAGTGCTTCAGGCCGAGATCCAGCAGCTCCCATAGAGCTGCCCAGGTGCTTTTGTGCATCTCCAGAGGAGGATGCTTACTTGTTGGACCTCATCAGGTGCACGTGGGCTCAGCTTTTGAGCTTATGGAGGTCCCTCTGGATGTGATCCCTCCCTTCTGTTCCATCAGCCGCGCTGCTCAGCTCGGTGTTATCAGCGAACTTGCTGAGGGTGCACTCAATCACATCATCGATGTCACTGATAAAGATGTCCCGAGACCCCTGGGGGGTTATCACTGCCCGCGACCCTCTGGCTGTGCCCCTCCATCCGATCCCTTATCCACGGAATGATTTGCCCTCGAAATCCATCCATCTCCCATTCAGCGATGAGGATCGAGCTTGGGGCCACGTCAGAGGCCTTGCAGATGTCCCGGTAGCTGACATCGGCTGCCTTCCCTTTGCTCACCAACGCTGTCAGCCCACCACAGAGGGCATTGGAAGAGTTGGGCACAGCCCCCGTTGGTGAGGCCGTGCTGGCTGTCTCAGGTCACGCACTCACCCCTCGTGTCCCTTAGCACGCCTTCCAGGAGGATCTGTGCCACGAGCTTCCCAGGCACAGCAGTTGTTGGGCTCGTGGGCTCTAATCCCCAGATCCTCCTTCCTCCCTTCTTGGAAGTGCCAGCGATCTTTCCTTTTTTCCAATCCATGTCAGCCAGCTCCCTTAGGACCCTGGGATGTGTGCCATTCAGCCCCAGGGACTTGGAAACATTCTGTCTCATGAGCAGGGCTCGAGTTCGCTCTGCCTTCAGATCCCACATAAAGGCTGGGGGATGTGAGGGTCGTGGATGTGGGGTTTGCGGATGTGGGGTTTGGGGATGTGAGGGTCGGGGATGTGAGGGTCGGGGATGTGAGGGTCGGGGATGTGGGGGTCGGGGATGTGGGGGTCGGGGATGTGGGGATCGGGGATGTGGGGATTGGGGATGTGGGGATTGGGGATGTGGGGGTCGGGGATGTGAGGGTTGGGGATGTGAGGGTCGGGGATGTGGGGGTCGGGGATGTGGAGGTCGGTGATGTGTGAATCCTGGCTGCCAGCACAGACAGAGGCAGAGAACTCCTTGGGTACCTCGTCCTCCTGTGTGTGTGTTGCAGCCCGTTCTCCGTTCCCATTTGGCAGAGCTCCCCTTGGTGTGCCTGTTCTGACCCACGCACCCACAGAATCCCTCGCTGTTGTTCTTAGCATCCCTTCCCACGCTCGGTTCCGTCTGTGCCCGGCAGTGCCCACCCATCCCCATGAGCGCGGGCAGGATCCCCGCGGTGCGCAGCTGGGGTGCCCGTGCCCGCACCGTCCGTCCTCGCCCTTTTGGCTCCGGCTGACGAGCAGCTCCGCGTGAGCCGTGCCGCCTTCCCGCCCGCCCTGCCCGCTTTGTGCTCAGGGTGCGGAGCTCCTTCCTCCTCACAGAGGCGTTCACGGAGCGGCCGTCTTCCTTCCAACCCTTCATCTCCAGAGACTTCTTCCCTGGAGGCCTGGCAACGCTTTACCGCGCCGGATCGGCCCGGTTCCGCGACGATTGGTGCGGGGGACCCACGGACCCACAGCCCAGGAAAGGGGAAGGGGGAAAGGGAAAAGGGAGATGGGCCCAAAAACAAAACAGCGGCAACGATCTGAGGAGGAAAGCTAATTTACTAAATAAGATCTCAGACAGCAAAATAACACAATATGATACAATATAATTGGAATTGAAGCTAATAAATCAAATAAAATAAGCATGAGAATGTCTGATAAACCGAAGGCCTGGCTCTAAATGCTGAAGGCGGACGGCACTGAACACCCACTGCTGAGTGATCCCAAAGGAAAGAGAGCGTCCCGTGACCACAGAGAGTTTTTATCTGTTCCCTCTGAGCGGAAATACGTAAAAACACAAAGCATGGCACAGTGCTCTGGGGAATGGAGTTCTTCTCTTCTGAGACAGGCATACCCGGAGTTACCAATGGCCCACGGGGCTGGAGCGTGAACTCTCTGACTCGTAATGCAGCGCATGGCGTTAGGAGGTGGAATACCAATAGATAGAAAGCCATGGCAAGGCCTCGCGCAGCAGCTGCTGCCGTGGGCTCAGAGCGCGGAGCCGATGAGCCCACCCGTGGCGTGGGTGCCGCCGCGCGGGCCGCGAAACGGCGCCGAGAGAAACCAGCGGCGGCGGGAGCGCGCAGCCGCGGGCACGCGCGGAGATGCGTTCTGCCTTTGACCGCCGAGGTTCCTCCCGAGGGAGGTGCACCGTGCCCGGAAGCACTGCCATACCGGGACGATGCGCGGAGCGGAGGGAGCAAGCTCCGGGTCCAACTCCCGAGCCCAAAAATCCGTTTAATATAAAGTCCTCTCATCGAGGACGTATCAGATATTAAACTGATAAGAACAGATACTACACTTGATCTTAGCCAAAAGGCCGAGAAGCGATACCCACGCTGCCGCCCCGCCCACGCCCGGCCCCACGCGCGCCCCCGACACCTCACGGCCGCGCGCTCTTCTCCCGCTCCGCGCTCTTCTCCGCTCCCCCCCTCCCCCCCCGCCCCGCGCCGCTCCCGCTCCGCGCGGAATTTCGGCCCCGCCGCTCCCGGTGCACCGCGAAGGAGCGCTCCCGGCGGCCCCCGCGGCGCCTCTTATTAGCATAGCCCCGCCCCTCGGCTGCACGCCTCCATCCCATTGGATGACGAACCTCAGGTCCCGCCCCCGCCGCACATCCCCTCCCACGGTCAGATCGCGGCTCCCGGAGCGCTCCGTGGGCGCCGTTCCCGCGTGACGCTGTCCCGCTCGCTGCGCTCCGCTGCGGTGAACGCCGCATCCGTCCCGCGGTGCTCCGCGATCGCTGTGTGCGCGTCACCGGGACCGCTCCGCCCCTCGGCGTCCCCTCCGGGCGCCGTCCGTGCCCGCGCAGCTCCGTTCCCGCAGCCCCGGGAGCGCGCCGCGGGTCCCAGCGCCGTGAGCCGCGGCAGCGGTGCGGGCAGCGGATGCCCCCGATGGCCCCGGGAGGGCGGAAGGAGCCGCGGCGCCGCAGCCCGCGCCCTCCCACGGCCCCACGGCCCCACGGCCCCGCTCCCACGGCCCCACGGCCCCACGGCCCCGCTCCCACGGCCCCACGGCCCCGCTCCCACGGCCCCGCTCCCACGGCCCCACGGCCCCGCTCCCGTCCGTGGGGGCGCGGACGGAGCGCGGCGGAGCGGACGGTCCTCCACGGCCCGGAACGGCCGCCCCGTGCGGAACAGCGCCCCCCGTACAGCGCAGCGCCACCGCTCCGTTCTGTACTCTGCAGCCCAGGACAGCCCAGTGCACACCAGTACAGCCCAGTACAGCCCAGTGCACACCAGTACAGCCCAGTGCAGCCCAGTGCACACCAGTACAGCCCAGTACAGCCCAGTGCACACCAGTACAGCCCAGTGCACACCAGTACAGCCCAGGACAGCCCAGTGCACACCAGTACAGCCCAGGACAGCCCAGTGCACACCAGTACAGCCCAGTGCACACCAGTACAGCCCAGTGCAGCCCAGTGCACACCAGTACAGACCAGTGCACACCAGTACAGCCCAGTGCACACCAGCACAGCCCAGTGCACACCAGTACAGCCCAGTGCACACCAGTACAGCCCAGTGCACACCAGTACACCCACTACTCCATCCATCCCAGTACATCGCAGTACAGCCCAGTACAGCCCAGTACACCTCAGTACACCCACTCCCATCCATCCCAGTACAGCCCAGTACATCCCAGTACACCCACTGCTCCATCCATCCCAGTCCATCCCAGTACAGCCCAGTACATCCCAGTCCATCCCAGATGACCCACTGCTCCATCCATCCCAGTACATCCCAGTACACCCACTGCCCCATCCATCCCAGTACATCCCAGTCCATCCCAGTACACCCACTGCTCCGTCCATCCCAGTACCTCCCAGTACATCCACTGCTCTGCCCACCCATCCCAGTACAACCCAGTACACACCAGTACATACCAGATCACCCGCTCCGCTGCCCTTCCCAGTACATCCCAGTGCTTCCCAGTACACTAACTCCTCTGACCACCCCAGTACACACCAGTACACCCCACCACTGCTCTGCCCGTCCCAGTACGTCCCAGTATGCACCAGTACACACCAGTCCACCCTCTGCTTTGCCCACCCCTCCCAGTGCCTTCCGGTCTATCCCAGTACACCCCAGTTTGCTCTGCCCACCCCACCCACTATATCCCAGTCCATCCCAGCCCACCCACAGCTCCGCCCATCCCAGTACATCCCAGTATTCTCTAGTACATCCCAGTACACATCAGTGCCTCCCAGTCCACCCACTCTGCTGCCCTTCCCAGTACATCCCAGTCCATCCCAGATGACCCACTGCCCCATCCATCCCAGTACATCCCAGTCCATCCCAGACGACCCACTGCTCCATCCATCCCAGTACATCCCAGTACATCCCCGTACACCCACTGCTCCGTACATCCCAGTACGTCCCAGTACACCCACAGCTCCATCCATCCCAGTACGTCCCAGTACAGCCCAGTCCATCCCAGTCCACCCACAGCTCCGCCCATCCCAGTACATCCCAGTATGCTCCAGTACATCCCAGTACACGTCAGTGCCTCCCAGTCCACCCACTCCGCTGCCCTTCCCAGTACATCCCAGTGCTTCCCAGTACAACCAGTCCCCTGGCCACCCCAGTACCTCCCAGTACACACCGGTATACCCACAGCTCTGCCCGTCCCAGTCCCTCCCAGTACACACCAATACATCCCAGTGTCTCCCAGTACTCACACTCCTCTGACCGCCCGAGAGCATCCCAGTCCATCCCAGTTCATCCCAGATGTCCCACTGCCCCATCCATCCCAGTATGTCCCAGTACATCCCAGTCCACCCACACTTCCGCCCCTCCCACTCCACACCACTCCACCCGTCCCCCCCCCCGCTCCTCCCGCCCGCCGGGGGGCGCTGTGCCCGCTCCGTTCTGCCTTTGACCGCCGAGGTTCCTCCCGAGGGAGGTGCACCGTGCCCGGAAGCACTGCCATACCGGGACGATGCGCGGAGCGGAGGGAGCAAGCTCCGGGTCCAACTCCCGAGCCCAAAAATCCGTTTAATATAAAGTCCTCTCATCGAGGACGTATCAGATATTAAACTGATAAGAACAGATACTACACTTGATCTTAGCCAAAAGGCCGAGAAGCGATCCCCAAGCTGCCGCCCCGCCCACGCCCGGCCCCACGCGCGCCCCCGACACCTCACGGCCGCGCGCTCTTCTCCCGCTCCGCGCTCTTCTCCGCTCCCCCCCCTCCCCCCCCCGCCCCGCGCCGCTCCCGCTCCTCGCGGAATTTCGGCCCCGCCGCTCCCGGTGCACCGCGAAGGAGCGCTCCCGGCGGCCCCTGCGCCTCTTATTAGCATAGCCCCGCCCCTCCGCCACACGCCTCTTTCCCATTGGCTGATGGACCGCAGACCCCGCCCCCATCTGCGACGCTGCGGAACCGCGCTGTCCAGAGGAGCGCAGCGGCGCTGCGCACAGCGCTGCGCTATTGGTACGGACACTGCTGCGCGCGGCCCAGTACGGCCCAGTACGGCCCAGTACAGACCAGTACGGCCCAGTACGGCGCAGTACGGCCCAGTACAGACCAGTACGGCCCAGTACAGACCAGTACGGCCCAGTACGGCGCTGTACGGCCCAGTACAGACCAGTACGGCCCAGTACAGACCAGTACAGCGCAGTACAGCCACTGCTGTGCGCATCCCAGTGCATCCCAGTACAGCCCAGTACAGTCCAGTACGGCCCAGTACAGCCACTGCTGTGAGCATCCCAGTACTGCCCAGTCCAGACCAGGACAGCCACTGCTCTGCACATCCCAGTACAGCCCAGTACAGCCCAGTATTGCCCAGTCCAGACCTGTACAGCCACTGCTCTGCACATCCCAGTACAGCCCAGTAAAGCCCATCAGATCCCAGTACACCCACAGCTCCACCCTCCCCAGTACGTCCCAGTACACCCACTGCTCTGCTCACCCATCCCAGTACACTCCAGTTCACACCAGTGCACCCACTGCTCCGCCCATCCCAGTACATCCAAGTACACTCCAGTACATCCCAGTATACCCAGGGCTCCACCATCCCAGTACATCCCAGTACACCGCTGCTCTGCCCACCCATCCCAGTTCAACCCAGTACTCACCAGTGCCTCCCAGTACACCCACTTCTCTGACCATCCCAGAACATCCCAGTACCTCCCAGTGCACCCCCCACTGCTCTGCCCATCTGCCCATCCCAGTACCTTCCAGTACACACCAGTACACCCACAGCTCTGCCCATCCCAGTACATCCCAGTACACGCCAGTGCCTCCCAGTACATCCACTCCACTGCCCATCCCAGTCCATTCCAGTGCTTCCCAGTACACCCACTCCTCTGGCTACCCCAGAATATCCCAGTCCATCCCAGTACACACCAGTACACCCACAGTTCTGCCCATCCCAGTACGTCCCAGTACCTTCCATACACACCAGTCCATCCCAGTCCACCCTCTGCTCTGCCCACCCTTCCCAGTCCATCCCAGTCCGTCCCAGTTCCCCCACCCCCACCCGCACCGCTCCTCCCGTCCGCCGGAGGGCGCTCTCCCCACACAGCTCCGCTCTGTCCTTCACCACCGACGCTCCTTCCGCGATCCGTGTTCCACTCTGTTCTGCAGAGCTGCGATGGAGCTGTGGTGGAGCTGTGATGGAGCTGTGATGGAGCTGCAGTGCTGTGATGAAGCTGTGATGGAGCTGTGATGGCATTGCAGTGCTGTGATGGAGCTGTGGTGGCATTGCAGTGCTGAGATGGAGCTGTGATGGAGCTGTGGTGGCATTGCAGTGCTGCGATGGAGCTGTGATGGCATTGCAGTGCTGTGGTGGAGCTGTGATGGAGCTGTGATGGAGCTGTGATGGCATTGCAGTGCTGTGGTGGAGCTGTGGTGGCACTGCAGTGCTGAGATGGAGCTGTGGTGGCATTGCAGTGCTGAGATGGAGCTGTGATGGCATTGCAGTGCTGAGATGGAGCTGTGGTGGAGCTGTGACGGAGCTGTGATGGAGCTGTGATGGTATTGCAGTGCTGTGATGGAGCTGTGATGGAGCTGTGATGGAGCTGTGATGGAACTGTGGTGGAGCTGTGATGGTATTGCAGTGCTGTGATGGAGCTGTGACGGAGCTGTGATGGAGCTGTGATGGTATTGCAGTGCTGTGATGGAGCTGTGATGGAGCTGTGATGGAGCTGTGATGGAACTGTGGTGGAGCTGTGATGGTATTGCAGTGCTGTGATGGAGCTGTGACGGAGCTGTGATGGAGCTGTGACGGTATTGCGGTGCTGTGATGGAGCTGTGACGGAGCTGTGATGGAGCTGTGATGGTATTGCAGTGCTGTGATGGAGCTGTGATGGAGCTGTGATGGAGCTGTGATGGAGCTGTGATGGAGCTGTGATGGAGCTGTGATGGAGCTGTGGTGGAGCTGTGGTGGTATTACAATGCTGTGATGGAGCTGTGATGGAGCTGTGATGGAGCTGTGATGGAGCTGTGATGATATTGCGGTGCTGTGATGGAGCTGCGGTGCAGTGATGACATTAAAATGATGGGCGGGGCTATGCTAATGAGCGCCGCGGGGGACGCCGGGAGCCGCGTGCAGCCGTCCCCGGGCACCGTGCGGCCGCGATCGGCGAAGGAACGGAGCGGGGCGGGGCGGGGGGGGGAGGGGATGGAACGGAGAGAGTGGGAGAGAGGGCGCGGCGGCGGAGAGGCGCGCGGCCGTGAGGTGTCGGGGGCGCGCGTGGGGCCGGGCGTGGGCGGGGCGGCAGCTTGGGGATCGCTTCTCGGCCTTTTGGCTAAGATCAAGTGTAGTATCTGTTCTTATCAGTTTAATATCTGATACGTCCTCGATGAGAGGACTTTATATTAAACGGATTTTTGGGCTCGGGAGTTGGACCCGGAGCTTGCTCCCTCCGCTCCGCGCATCGTCCCGGTATGGCAGTGCTTCCGGGCACGGTGCACCTCCCTCGGGAGGAACCTCGGCGGTCAAAGGCAGAACGGAGCGGGCACAGCGCCCCCCGGCGGGCGGGAGGACCCGAGGAAGGGGAGGGGTGGAGTGGTGTGGAGTGGGAAGGGCGGAAGTGTGGGTGGACTGGGATGTACTGGGACATACTGGGATGGATGGGGCAGTGGGTCATCTGGGATGAACTGGGATGGACTGGGATGCTCTCGGGCGGTCAGAGGAGTGTGAGTACTGGGAGACACTGGGATGTATTGGTGTGTACTGGGAGGGACTGGGACGGGCAGAGCTGTGGGTATACCGGTGTGTACTGGGAGGCACTGGGGTGGCCAGGGGACTGAGTGTACTGGGTAGCACTGGGATGTACTGGGAAGGGCAGCGGAGTGGGTGGACTGGGAGGCACTGATGTGTACTGGGATGTACTGGAGCATACTGGGATGTACTGGGATGGGCGGAGCTGTGGGTGGACTGGGATGGACTGGGCTGTACTGGGACGTACTGGGATGGATGGAGCAGTGGGTCGTCTGGGATGGACTGGGATGTACTGGGATGGATGGGGCAGTGGGTCATCTGGGATGGACTGGGATGTACTGGGAAGGGCAGCAGAGTGGGTGGACTGGGAGGCACTGATGTGTACTGGGATGTACTAGAGAATACTGGGATGTACTGGGATGGGCGGAGCTGTGGGTGGACTGGGATGGACTGGGCTGTACTGGGACGTACTGGGATGGATGGAGCAGTGGGTCGTCTGGGATGGACTGGGATGTACTGGGATGGATGGGGCAGTGGGTCATCTGGGATGGACTGGGATGTACTGGGAAGGGCAGCAGAGTGGGTGGACTGGGAGGCACTGATGTGTACTGGGATGTACTAGAGAATACTGGGATGTACTGGGATGGGCGGAGCTGTGGGTGGGCTGGGATGGACTGGGATATAGTGGGTGGGGTGGGCAGAGCAAACTGGGGTGTACTGGGATGGACTGGAAGGCACTGAGAGGGGTGGGCAAAGCAGAGGGTGGACTGGTGTGTACTGGTGTGTACTGGGACGTACTGGGAGTGTCACCACTGGGAGAGCAGTGGTGGGGTGTACTGGAAGGTACTGGGGTGGTCAGAGGAGTTAGTGTACTGGGAAGCACTGGGATGTACTGGGAAGGGCAGCGGAGCGGGTGGTCTGGTATGTACTGATGTGTACTGGGTTGTACTGGGATGGGTGGGCAGAGCAGTGGATGTACTGGGATGTACTGGGATGGTCGGAGCAGTGGGTGTACTGGGATGGACTGGGATGTACTGGGATGGATGGGGGCAGTGGGTGTACTGGGATGGACTGGGATGGATGGAGCAGTGGGTGCACTGGGCTGTACTGGGATGTACTGGGATGGATGGAGCAGTGGGTGTACTGGGATGTACTGGGATGTACTGGGACGGATGGAGCAGTGGGTGCACTGGGGCTGTACTGGGCTGTACTGGGCTGTACTGGGCTGTACTGGGATGGATGGAGCAATGGGTGTACTGGGATATGCTGGGATGTACTGGGATGGATGGGGCAGTGGGTGTACTGGGATGTACTGGGATGGACGGAGCAGTGGGTGTACTGGGATGTACTGGGATGTACTGGGATGGATGGGGCAGTGGGTGTACTGGGATGTACTGGGATGTACTGGGATGGATGGGACAGTGGGGTGTACTGAGATGTACTGGGATGTACTGGGATGGATGGGACAGTGGGTGTACTGGATGTACTGGGATGGATGGGGCAGTGGGGTGCACTAGGCTGCACTGGGCTGTACTGGGCTGCACTGGACTGTACTGGGCTGCACTGGGCTGCACTGGGCTGTACTGGGCTGCACTGGACTGTACTGGGCTGTACTGGGCTGTACTGGGCTGTATTGGTGTGTACTGGGCTGCACTGGGCTGCACTGGGCTGCACTGGACTGTACTGGGCTGTATTGGTGTGTACTGGGCTGCACTGGGCTGCACTGAGCTGCACTGGGGCTGCACTGGTCTGCACTGGTGTGCACTGGGCTGTACTGGTGTGCACTGGGCTGCACTGGGCTGTACTGGTGTGCACTGGGCTGTCCTGGGCTGTACTGGTGTGCACTGGGCTGTACTGGTGTGCACTGGGCTGTACTGGGCTGTACTGGTGTGCACTGGGCTGCACTGGTGTGCACTGGTCTGTACTGGTGTGCACTGGGCTGCACTGGGCTGTACTGGTGTGCACTGGGCTGCACTGGGCTGTACTGGTGTGCACTGGGCTGTCCTGGGCTGTACTGGTGTGCACTGGGCTGTACTGGTGTGCACTGGGCTGTACTGGGCTGTACTGGTGTGCACTGGGCTGCACTGGTGTGCACTGGTCTGTAACTGGTGTGCACTGGGCTGCACTGGGCTGTACTGGTGTGCACTGGGCTGCACTGGGCTGTACTGGTGTGCACTGGGCTGTACTGGTGTGCACTGGGCTGTACTGGGCTGTACTGGTGTGCACTGGGCTGCACTGGGCTGTACTGGTGTGCACTGGGCTGTACTGGGCTGTACTGGTGTGCACTGGGCTGTCCTGGGCTGCAGAGTACAGAACGGAGCGGTGGCGCTGCGCTGTACGGGGGGGCGCTGTTCCGCACGGGGCGGCCGTTCCGGGCCGTGGAGGACCGTCCGCTCCGCCGCGCTCCGTCCGCGCCCCCCACGGGACGGGAGCGGGGCCGTGGGGCCGTGGGAGCGGGGCCGTGGGGAGCGGGGGCCGTGGGGCCGTGGGAGCGGGGCCGTGGGGCCGTGGGGGCCGTGGGGAGCGGGGCCGTGGGGCCGTGGGGCCGTGGGATGGGGCGGCGCGGCTGCGGCGCCGCGGCTCCTTTCCGCCCTCCCCGGGGCCATCGGGGGCATCCGCTGCCCGCACCGCTGCCGCGGCTCACGGCGCTGGGGACCCGCGGCGCGCTCCCGGGGGCTGCGGGAACGGAGCTGCGCGGGCACGGACGGCGCCCGGAGGGGACGCCGAGGGGGCGGAGCGGTCCCGGTGACGCGCACACAGCGATCGCGGAGCGCCGCGGGACGGATGCGGCGTTCACCGCAGCGGAGCGCAGCGAGCGGGACAGCGTCACGCGGGGAACGGCGCCCACGGAGCGCTCCGGGAGCCGCGATCTGACCGTGGGAGGGGATGTGCGGCGGGGGGCGGGACCTGAGGTTCGTCATCCAATGGGGATGGAGGCGTGCAGCCGAGGGGCGGGGCTATGCTAATAAGAGGCGCCGCGGGGGACGCCGGGAGCGCTCCGTCACGGGGCACCGGGAGCGGCGGGGCCGAAATTCCGCGCGGAGCGGGAGCGGGCGCGGGGTGGGGGGAAGGGGGGGCGATGGGGGAGGCAATGGAGACGGGGCAGGGGAGGTGGCGGATGCGCGGCCGTGAGGTGTCGGGGGCGCGCGTGGGGCCGGGCATGGGCGGGGCGGCAGCGCGGGTATCGCTTTCTCGGCCTTTTGGCTAAGATCAAGTGTAGTATCTGTTCTTAATCAGTTTAATATCTGATACGTCCTCGATGAGAGGACTTTATATTAAACGGATTTTTGGGCTCGGGAGTTGGACCCGGAGCTTGCTCCCTCCGCTCCGCGCATCGTCCCGGTATGGCAGTGCTTCCGGGCACGGTGCACCTCCCTCGGGAGGAACCTCGGCGGTCAAAGGCAGAACGGAGCGGGGGCGGACTGTGCCCGGGGGGCGCTGTCCCGGAGCGGGGGCGCTGTGCTGCACGGGGGGCGCTCTCTGTCGAATTACACCATGGGAAAATGTTGCGGAAGTGACGCAGAGCCGCGACCTCTCCGCCGCAGCCGTTCCGCGCCGCTGTGACCGTTCGGACCCCCCCGCTCCCCTCTCCCGCGAGGGCGCAGCGGAACGCACCCGTTTCCTGAGGCACCACGAGGAGGAGAGCGGCGCGGCCCTGCGCAGAACGCTGCGGGAGCGCTGCCGAGAGGAGGATCCGCGTGGGAAAGGTTTCATAGATTGACAGATCCGTGGGGTTGGGAAGGACCCGCAGGATCACCTCGTCCAGCCCTCCTCCCGCCGCCGTCGGGATCGTGGATCACAGCACCCAGCAGCGCCGGCGCTGGGAGATCATCTCGTCCAACCATCCTCCCACCACCATCCCTACCCACCAAGCTACTCAATCCAATCCCTCAGCACCTCATCTAAACGCTTCCTGAACAGCGCTAGGGACGGTGCCTCAACCCCCTCCCTAGGCAGGCCATTCCAGGGCCTGACCACTCTCTCAGAGAAAAAAAATTGTCCTCAAGTCTAATCTAAATCTTCCCCCGGCACAACTTGTGGCCATTCCCTCTCGTCCTGTCATTAGTTACCTGGGAGAAGAGGCCGACCCCCTCCTCACCACAGCCTCCCTTCAGGAAGTGGCGGAGTGCAATGAGGTCTCCTCTGAGCCTCCTTTTCCCCAAACTAAACAATCCCAGCTCCCTCAGCCGCTCCTCGTAAGACTTGTGCTCCAGACCCCTCACCAGTTTTGTTGCCCTTCTCTGAACACGCTCCAGGGCCTCGATGTCTCTGTTGTAGTGAGGGGCCCAACACTGAACACAGTACTCGAGTGCTGAGTACAGGGGATGATCACCTCCCTGGCTCCTGCTGGCCACACTGATCCTAATACAGACCCAGGATGGGGCCGGGGAAAGCCTGGCATGGGGCGGCAGCAGTGGGTGATTATGGAAGTGTTACGCTCCGATATAAAGGAGGGAAATGAGGTTCTTTGGTTATGTGCATCCCCGGTGTGAGATTAAGAAGCAGCGGTTCAAATGTTGGTCCGAGCAGTTTATTACAATTACTAGTTCCTTAGGGATATGGGGGAGAGAGCAATAGAAAAGGGATAAAAAGCAAGGAGTCTTGGCAGAAAGCAAAAGAGATGTAATCAGCACCATGGGTGCAGCGAGGTTCGT